>JAHKKF010491926.1:0-23319 GCA_019740295.1 Labeo calbasu
AAGAGCATTTTTGAAGCTCTTAGTGGGCGGGAATCGGCCGTCGCCATCTTGGAATCGCGTCACTGCACGTCACTCCCGGATAATCGAAAATGGGCAAAGAGGCGGCACATGGGTGGAGCTGGTTGCTGAAACCACGCCCACCTAGAGCAACGGTGGTGACAGCAGCGGCAATCCACCTGTCACTCAAGTGGCCACGCCCTAAATTATGCAGAATTTATGGCTTAATATAATTTAAACGGATGAGTTATAAAAAAATTCACCCCCCTCACAGTTGACATGAAGTGCAAAATTAGCTATATAGACCAAACCACTTTTAATACCAGGCTGTAAACATATTTTTTGTAAAGTTGGGCATTTTAACATGGGGAGTCTATGGGACTGACTCCTTTTTGCAGCCAGTCTCTAGCGGCCAGTCGATGAATTGCAGTTTTAGTCACTTCCGTGTTGGCTTCAAGAGGGAGACCGGGTGGTTGTCGCTTGGTCTAACCAGAGACTCGTGCTTTTGACTCCACATGCGCATTGGTTGGTCTAGGCTAAAAAAATAAGTTTTTTAATGCTATACGAACATAAGGAACAAACATTTGTAGGGCAGTTTATTACAAATTTTGTTGCTGATTTAAAATATGTAATTTATTTGCGAGTTCAGCAAGCAGTTTTCGAGATTTTAGGATTCCCTCGTTCATTTAGGACTTGGTCTTTGATGGCCGTAATATGTGCAAAGAAACACAAATCACTGTTCTTCAATTACTGTCATTTGCCATTTTGCTGAAAATTTGTATCAATCATATGAAGCTTTTCAAACTTATTTCTTAAAGCTGCAGTCCATAACTTTTTTGGTTAAAAATTATCCGCAAATTCATAACCAGCCAGTGTTCAAAAACTTTCTCCTTACTTTAGCCCAATTCACAGCGGTAAGTTTGTAATAACGTTTTCTAACTTGAGTGGTACTGGTAAGTTTTCGTGGGAAATACAAGCATGCCACTGTTCATCTTTGCGTTATTACGTCAACATAAAGAAGGCGTCCCGGCTAGTAGTCTATTATATCGCATGTGAGGATGCTGTTGGTGGAGGATCAATTATAGCTATTTCTCACAGCAGCTGGAATAATTAAATTTATCATTTTGATGGTGGATTTTAATCCAGATAAAATTATGTGCTAATAAACACATATAAGTGACTGAAATTAGATTATGTTCCAGTATTAAATGTGCATCTAATTACAGATACGTGAGATTACACAAGATTTGTCTTTCAAAGAGAACCAGATCTGAGGAACGTTAATTTGCTTTTGGGGATAAATAATTTAAATAAATAACTAACAAATTAAATAAAGAATTTCTTCATATGAAATTCGAAAGGTAAAACAATCAGAAATTAGACTGTACAGAATTTTTAATTTACAGGTTCTAATTTGCACGGTTTGATGTGATATGAGCTAAGCGATCATTAGATTTAATCACCAACGGTAGTGCGATTGATTGTAATGCTTTTTGACTGACAGCCACACACACACCTCAAAACATTAGATTCCTTCTAACTTCTTTAACAAAAAAGGTAACTATGGGAGATACTATGGGAGTTTTTCGACATACCCGGGTCCTCATGAACCGGGAAAAAACTGAATTCAAGCAGAGCAAGACAAGACGAGCGTTTGACAACAAAAAGGATATAACTTGTATTATTTTTATGAAAATAACCAATCATTTTGCTAGATAAGACCCTTCTTCCTCGGCTGGGATTGTTTGCAACCATATTTGGGATCGTTTGAAGCCACATTTAAACTGCATTTTGGAAGTTCAAATTCGGGGCACCATATGAAGAAAAATGCTGAAATTTTTTCCTCAAATATTGCACATCTGATTAGTAAAACAAACTCTCTTTCAGGTACCTGTTACTTTACATGTAGATTTCTGTGATTCATAGCAAAAACTATCATCTCTGTCTATCACTGACCACATATTCAAGCATATTAAAAGTGCATCACATTTACTGTTGCTCAGCGAAATTTCAGGGATGAAATCCAGTAGAAATCTGCACAATCAGATCAGATTTCCCCATGCAGATTTCACAACACATCTAATTTTTTCACTCTGACCAACAAAAAGCTGCTTGGTTTGAAAGTGACTTTTGAGTGAGCTGTGCTTCATGCAGCGCTACACTATTGACAATAGACAATGGACCTTTTTAAAAACATTTGCCAATATGATCATACCTTTATGACTAAACTACTTTTCCAAAAGTTACGTCCTATTCTTTAATAGGAATCTGTTCAACAGCTCTCAAAAACCAGAAAGACACGTGCAACCAGAGTAGAGTTACATTTTCTGATTTTTACATTTCCATGCGACTTTGATATGAGAGTTTGTAAATAGTAGTTATCAGGATGTTATTATGCTATTGCAAAGCTGGTCTGATTTGTTGCTATAATGTTGATAAAAATTTTGATCTGGCCCAAGTTAAAAGACTCCAACACTTAATCTGACCGTAAGTACAAGCAGTAGCTGATGCTTTTTTAAAACATCCTGTTTAGAGCTCAACAGATGTGGTCTTTGACAAATTGCTTTTGCAAATCTTTGATGCATTGCTTTTCTTCCCTTTTTTAAGTTGCTTTGGATAAAACTATCTGCTAAATGCATGAATATAAACGTCACCGTAAACTGCCTCTGTATTAGGGGCTATTTTTTTGCATTCAAAAATGCAACATACAGGTCAGGTAAAAAGAAAAAAAAAAGATGAGACGACGCAAAGATGTGCAATGCAAGCTCAATGGTAAAACACATCCATCCAGTGTCTTTAAATAGAAAACCATAAATACATAGTGCAATGGAAAGGAAAAACCTGTTCTGTGTGAAGTTCACCTAATGAAAAACCGCAAGGTCTAGAAACGTCTTTTAACTTGAGAACTGTGCTTTTACAACTCTGTGTGCGGGAGATGCTGCAAAAGACGCAAGTGTAAAGGTCAAACACGTCTAAAATAAAAAAATCAAAAAATAGCACGTTTGGAACAACATAAGGATGATTACATTTTAGTTTTTGGGCAAACTATTCTTCCAAAAGACGTGCCTAGTTTGATAATTCACCTATTAGCTATTGATTTCACAAGAGAGGTTTGAAAGAGGAAGGAGCTAAGATGATGTTTCTGAAATTATTTCTTTAACATCCCACTGTGTTCTTCATAACTACAAACCATTTTGGTCTGGCAGACCCTGAGCTAGAAGAGTGCAGGAGACTGAGAGAAAAAGATACAAGTGAGAATGACAAGAAGGCAGGCAGCACGTTCGGCACACTGACACGTCTGGTTTCTCCATGCTACACGTCTGGTCCAAAGTGGACAGAAAAACTAAAGAGACCTGACCTCAATCAGCTAAACCACGAACCGCAACCATCTCCATTGCTTTTATCTCTCTATCTCTGTCTTTCCCCTAATAGTCCCATCCTTCATATGTGGAGTTCATACGTACGGCACAACCTTTTGATTAGATACAAAAATGCGCGGTTTCTGAACATAATTGCGATACAACGGTGATAAATGGATGAAGAGAGGGTCGGAAAGCCATCCAGGAGGCAGGAGAAACCGCACAGACATCATCTCAGTGCTCCAAAGCCACAGCCTGAACTTTCAGGATCTCTGGGTTGTAAATGTTTTGGCTGAGGCCGTCCACGTCTGCTGCTGGTCTTGGCTCGTGCGCGGTGGCATGTGACGGCTGATATACCGGTGACACCCAAAGAGCACGTCCTCAGAAAAAGCCAGCACACAGTGATCGCATTAAACTCAACGGCCGTTGCATGCGTTGTGTATTTATGGAAGGACTATTAAAGGGCAGGGCGAACCTGCAGGGCAGCCTGTGTCATCTGGCAACGGTTATTACTCCTCAACCTCACTCTCGCTCTGCTTTCCTCATTAGACTGCCCCGCTCCCGTGGTGTGGCGGGTAATGTTTGGAGGGTCGTCAGGGCAAATCTCAGGGTTAACAGGCCAGCTGTGAGTACTTAGCGTCTTGGCATATGGTGAGGTGAGGAAGTTTGGACAGGCTCGTCTCTAACGCACGTGGAGCCATCGCCGGCGGTCAACCTCAGAGAACGAGATGTTCAGCTTCTAGCAATCAACGTCTGGCTCGTCAGCCCCACACTTCATATCACAAGGAGTCTTACCCATGAGTTTGGACCACTGCGCAGGTGGTCGGAATAAGGGATACTGCTTGGGGAAGGTCTGTGGACTCCAGTGGCCGGTGAACACCAGGATGTAAGAGGCGGGTCCTCGAGCGCTGCACTCCGTCCCATTGGTCAGGTTCACCGGGGCCGTGCAGGACAGCGCCAACCTGAGCAGCACGACCAGCAGCTGCTGCAGCCAACCAGGAACAAAGACCTCTGATGACATCATCTGCGTCAGGGAAAAAAAGAGCAGGAAAAGTCATTAGCCAAGTACAGTACATTTGAGGGAAAAAGCAGCTTTTTATTCTTACTATTAGTGAGGTGGCTATGCAAAAATTAAATAAATTCCCATTTCAGTTTCTCATCCTACAGTTGCTCTGATCCACTCATGCAGCAAATATGTATTGCTAGGGGAAATTACATAACTTCGGTTCCTGACACCTTAATCCTCTGTCAAGGGAAGAATCTGAGATTTGCAGCTTGTACCAACAAGAGTACATTCATTGGATTCAGTCTTCACTCACCAACTGAGATTACAAAGAAACCCTTATGACTTCATGGGAATATTTGGGAATGAGAATAGTTTACCCAAAAATGACAATTTTCTGTTCAGTTACTCACTCTCAGGGACATCCAAGATGCAGGTGACGTTTGGCTTAAGTAGAGCACCAAAGATGATTTTTAGCTGTGCCCATCTTTGGTGATTAATAAAATGCAAGCCAACGGCCATTGCAATTAAAATAAGAAGATGCAAAAATTTTAAATTAATCCCCGTGGCTCCTGACGATATATTGAGGTCTTATAAAGCAAAACTATCAGTCTGTGTAAGAACTAAACATTATTTACTAAATTATAAACTGTAATCCATAGCCTCAAGCCTCTTTCACACATACAGACTTTACTGGTTAATTACCGGTAAATTACCGTTAAAAGGGTTTCTCCACCTCAAAATGAAAATTTTGTCATTAATCACTTACCCCCATGTCGTTCCAAACCAGTAAAAGCTTCGTTCATCTTTGGAACACAATTTAAGATATTTTGGATGAAAACCAGGAGGTTTGTCACTGTCCCATTGACGACCAGGTAAATACCACTGTCAAGACCCAGAAAAGTATGAAAGGCATCGTCAAAATAGTCCATCTGCCATCAGTGCTTCAATCTGAATTTTATGAAGCGACAAAAATACTCACGCAAAGAAAAAAATCAACAGTTTTATTCAACAATTCATCTCCGCGTCAGCATAGTGTCACTTTGAAGAAAATATCCACTGAACACAAACTGCGTATGCTGTTCTGTGTCAGCTGCACCACACAGAATTGTTTTTGTTTTTTGCCTACAAAAAGTATTCTTGGTGCTTCATAAAATTCAGATTGAACCACTGATGGCAGATGGACTATTTTTACGCTGTCTTTCATACTTTTCTGGGTCTTGGCAGAGTCATTTACCTGGTAGTCAATGGGGCAGTCACAAGCCTCCTGGTTTTCATCCAAAATATCTTAAATTGTGTTTTGAAGACGAAGATTTTACAGGTTTGGAACAACATGGAGGTAAGTGATTAATGACAAAATTTTCATTTTGGGGTGGAATAACCCTTTAAAAGGGAATCCTGGGTATTAAGACTTGTATGGCTTAATATATAACGTAAATGTCTCTTTCTAAAATATGTAGTAGAAAGCCCATGAAAGATTTATGTTATTTTAAAAATCCACATCATTTTATATATATTTTGGATAGGGGGTGCCATTATTTTGATTATGTAGAGCTGCACGATCTGTTGCTATTTTTTACCACAACACAACTCAGAATACACAACTTGGAAAATAAAACACTGATATGATGCCACATCATGTGGCTTTTGGTTGCAATTTTCAGTCGGAGGGCAACAAGAGAAGCAATGCATTTCTTCACTGCTTTCCTAGCAATAAGAAGACGTGGAAAGAATGGGAAGATGCCATAAAACTTCCTAAAGACCCACGTCTGTGTTCTCTCCACTTTAGCTCTAATGCCTTTGAGGCTTTTAGTAGACCACAGCTACTGAAAGAGCTTACAACCCTGCTGAAAAAAACAGCTAAAACCAGCCTAAGCTGGATGGCTGGTTTTAGCTGGTCAGCAGGCTGGTTTTAGAGGGGTTTTGGCCACTTCCTTGGCTGGCCAGACTGGTCTTGGCTAGTCAGGCTGGAAGACCAGCTGGAACAACCACCTTAAACCAGCCAAGGCTGGTTTTAGCTATTTTTTCAGCAGGGAAAGATATAAACACGCCGCTGCTTGTCATGACGCCGCAGCCCATGAAGGAGTTTATAAGTGCGGATTTCACTTGATATCAGAGTGCGTTTTGTGGGGAAAATCGATGGTATGGCATTTGCTTTAAGCCTACGCTTATATCGATCTATCTATCTATCTGTAAGCTCTTTCAGTAGCTGTGGTCATCGTACCAGTATTTTATTTTCCTAGCTGTATATTCCGAGTTTTGTTGCAGGAAAAATCCCGTAGCTCAGTGCCAGTAGCTCACTGAGTGCAATGTAATCAAAATAATGGCACCCCTCTATAGTCCAAGATACGTATAAAACGATGTTGATTTTTTAAATAACGCAAATCTTTCATGGGATTTGTACTACATATTTAGGTAAGATAGCTACATCGTTCACTTATATTAAGCTATACAAGTCTTAATACCCGGGTTCCCTCTGAGAGATCATGTGTGAAAAGGACCTTTTCAAAAATACTGGTAAACAAGTAAATTCCCGGTAGTCTCCTCTGTGGGGACGCAGAATGAGATTACCGGTATGAGCACGTAAAAGTTAAGAAAGGGCTGACATAAGACGTCTATTCTGTGTCGATCATAACATTTTGACGCAGATGACGCATTTACTCCTGCTGTGTAGTTTGGTTTGAAGTTGTCTAATACGATGTCTCCGGGCCAGAAGCAGCTGCATGAATGTGAATGTTTGACACAAAAATGAACATAGCAACAAAAACACCCCTCATTATTTACAAACACAACACTAGAAGGTGCAGCCGTTTAGACGTCCTTTCTGGATGATGTCCCAGAATTTACTGGTAATTTGAAACCGATGTGTGAATGGTGATTTACCGGTAAAAAGACGACCGGGTGTCCTAAATGTTTACAAACACTACACCAGGAAGCGCAGCTGTTTACTTTAACCTTCATTTCTGGTTAATGATATAACAGAATTTACCGGTAATGTAAAACCGATGCGTGACTGGTTCTTTACCGACAAAAAGTGTGAACAGCTTACTTTTGTTTTTACCGGTAAAGTCGTTCCGGTAATTTTTACGGCAGTTCAGTGCTAATGGGCTTCAGGCAAACGCGCGCTCATGACGCATGCGCGGCTGTGAACTGACGCTGATGTTTACAACAGAGAAGTGGACGCGAGTGCAGATGGTTTTAGAAGTTTTTGTAGATGGTTTTTGCAGGCTTGGGTTTAGAAAGACATTTTACAACTGTATTGTGTTGTTCATCAAATTGGTACTTACGTTTGTTTACCCTGGATGACTGTACTGATGTTCCTGTTGTAAACAACAAAGGCTTCAGTTCGCAGCAGCGTGTAAAGACCGTTTGTCCGAGGCTAGGTATTACAGGTAATAATGTTGTAAATAATGTTCAGTTTCTTACACAGTTTTCGTTTTGCTAAATATATCATCAGGTGCCTTGGGTGTTAATTTTGTGTTTTTGTATCTGCTTTTTTTTTTACTCTTAAAGTGATAGTAGCTATTGACTTGCAATTTGAATGACCAAGGACCACGGTTTCAGTTATAAATCATCTTTACTGTGCTACTGAAGAAAACGTAAACTACATCTTGAATGGCCTGAGGGTGAGTAAACAGGAAATTTAAATTTTTGGGGTGCACCTTTTAAAGGACAGGTAGTCCGAAAATTGTTGTTATGAATACAATTCTTTTGTTCAACAACAAAAAATATGTTTTTGATAAATGTACTAAGCACTTCTTTGCATACAGTTAATGTGAATTGAGACTGGGCTGGTTTTCCATCTCCAAAGAGGCACAAAACCGCCATATGGAGGAGCAAGATGTGCCGCACCAGGTTTAAAGGTAATGGCGAACTTTTGACATGCATAAACTGGTTGACACTGGATGTCACTGACATGCCTTGACATGCCATTTTAACAGGCGCCCATTATGCCAAGGACATGTCATTTTTTCCCCCCCGCTGTGAGGAAAAAAACTGCTTGTGAAGACTCACTGAAACCCAGTTTTGATAAAGGTTGTTACATTTCTGACATTTTATGGTTCTTTTCTGTGATTTTTGAAAGCTGACAGCCCAGATCCCCCTTTTATACTCACTGTGTGAAAAAGAGTAGTGTAAACATTCAAGATATCTAATTTATGTTTCTCAAAAGTTTCAACATGAGGGTGAACAACATGAGGGTGAGTACATTTTTGTGTGAACTATCGCTTCAAAGCCAGACTGGCAAAGAGTCTGCAAATCCAAGTCAGTTCAATAAAACTTTAGACTTCAGATGCTTTAAATAAAACATAATTAACAGCTGCTGAAGGCATGTGTGATGAACTCAACATCACCACGGCACAGATTTACCCAGAACCCCACAGCCCCATCCCAGCTGACCTCGTCTTTTCACAACAACCCTAGGCTTGCCGTTTATTCCGACTAAATTAAAATAACATAACAGCAAGGGTTGTGTGACTGAGTTATTTTCATCCCACACACCCTGTGATTGAGTGTTGAACGTATTACGCAATTCCAGCTTAGACCTCGGCAGAAGGTTTACAGCGTGACTGCATGAGATATAGGGATCTTCACTGTCTGCCACTGTCTCTTAATAAAGAGGCGAAGCGACAAAGGGCAGAAGTTCATCACCGCAGGCTCAGACTATTGCTGTGGCCCCATCCACTGGATCCCCATAGTTTATAACAAGCCACGATCATATGACAGAGCAGCAGATCAAAGACACAGACTCACCGCGTTCCCGCTTCTGGTATTTTTATGCTCGCCTGTTAAAGTTTGGAGTCATTAATGTAGGTTTAGGTTGGTATATATCTATATATATATAATATAATATTTTATATATTTGAGAGGGTGACTCTGATGTTATTGAGAAAAAGCTGGGTTATAATAGTGCTCATGATGAACAGATATATTAGGATCCATGAGGAGAGAGATCTTGAGTCACCAGAAATGACCTCATGTCTAATGGACATAGTTCTGGAGTGAGAAAGCAGTTAAACGCTTCTTGTTTTAAAGCCGGCTGGACCGCAGGTTCAATGGGACATGGATAAAATCTTACGAGCGAGGACTGAACTTGCACTCCTTTAGTGGTTTCCTTTCCTTTTCTTCAAACTCAGAGTCTTTTTTCTATATTTGACAGATCAGGTTTCCGCATCTTTTGGAAAAACTGAAGTGTCACAGCGCTTTCTTGTGCGTTCAGCCTTTTCCAACTGCATTTTTCACTTTTGAGATGAATAGTGTGACTAGAAATGCCATCAAATGAGCCTTGGCATTTTGCCAGCGTAACATCGCTGGAAAAGCTCAACATTGATGCTATTTGTGAGCAAAATCCATAACATTAATGGTTTGAGCATTTAAGAGGTTGTGGAGCCAATTTCAAATTTGCAGAGGTGGAGATGCAATATGTCTTTATGTTGATTATAGATGGTTTTAGAATTTTTTTTTAAAGAAAATTTAAACTTCAAACTAAAACATTTTTTTCCATGCACTGGTTTTACAAGCACTGGTCAATTTTCTTTCGAGAAAACATGCAAAATAAACAGTTTTGGTTACAACACATCTTTAAAAGCTGCTTTTTTTCTCCTGCACTGTGCCAGAAATATCCACTTCAGAAGCACTTACATACACCAAATTGTACTATTTTATTCCTATATATATTCTGAATATTATAGAGGAGTTTGTTAATATATCATTTGCCTTTTATTTAAAAATACAAGATGAAAATTTTCTTTCTGGCAGTTTTTTTCATATTTATGAAGAGATGAAAAGAGATCCTACGTAAAATCCTTATTTCTAATATATCAACAAAATGAAATGAGGAATTTGAAACTGTCTCTATCCAATGCCAATGTTGTGGTTTATGTTCTGGAAATGTTTGCAAATTTGTGAATATTTAATTAGATGATGTTTCAGTTGCATACTTAAACAACATTTCAGAAAACTCGTACTCTGAATAAATCAACTGGAGAAGTATATGGATTTTAACCACATTCACCTGGTGTCTTCCCTTAAAGGGATAGTTCAACCAAAAATGAAAATTCTGTCATTAATTAGTCACCTTTGTGTCATTTCAACCTGTAATACCTTCATTCATCTTCAGAACACAATCAAAAAAAAAGATTTTTTGATGAAATCCAACTTTATTCAACAATTTCCTCTCTTCCATGTCAGTCTTTGAAGGGCATTCATGACTCAGCGTGTCACAGACCGACACGGAAGAGAAGAAATTGTTTAATAAAGTTATTTTTGTTTTCTTTGCATGCAAAAAGTATTCTCATAGAGTCATAACATTACGGTTGAACCACTTTGAACGTGTCAGTTGTGTTGCTGTCTATGCAGGGTCAGAAAGTTCTCAGATTTCATTAAAAATATCTTAATTTGTGTTCTGAAGATGAACAGAGGTCTTATGGGTTTGGAACGACATGAGGTTAAGTAATTAATAACAAAATTTTGGGTGAACTATACCTTTATGTCATGTGGTGTAACCATCAGGTAAAAAACATTTTTAAAAATCATTTTTGAGCTAAAAATGTTTTTAATTATTTATTTATTCATAAATATGATTGTGTTTTAGGGAGTTGCACCACATGACACTTAAAACCTGAACTAATCTTTTTTTCTTATAAAAAAAGGTTAAATAATTCGATATTTTAAAACCTTGGCTCACTCAAAAGGGTGTGCAGGGGTCGTATCCATGACATCATTTCCTGTTTTATGTTTTGTTTTTCATGGTTTTGGTCGCACCACATGAAAATCATTATCTTTTCATATTGAAACAAAAGAGCTTTTCTCCATATGGGTAGATGGAGGCAGATCAACAGATCTTGGACCAGTTTGAGATTCTAGATTTGTGGCGTAGCTGTTTAAAAGCCATTTCCACCAAATGGCAAGACAAAGTTTTAACAGCACTGATGGCGCTGATGTGTAAACGTGACACAAAAAAGGCTGTGAACAGCAGATGTGGCATTTACCAGAAAAGGTAATCTGGCCGTTTTACTGCAGCTTGTCAGGATTCGTGTTTGAAAGCGACTGTAACGTGCTGCAATTGCTCATTAATGTTTGTCCTCAGTACAAACAGATTTGTTTGTTCGTGGGAGACCCAGCAAAGCACTGAAGAAACAAAGCTTTGTCTTATCTAGCGGAGTCACCGTTCCCAAACATCATCCGCTGACTATTAAACCTTTTTATAAATATTTTGATCTCTCTTCTGGGCTGACATTTTGCATGCGTGCAAGAGGAACATCCCACGTTTTCCCTATTATGTCGATCTCGGATTGTCAAATTAAATCAAACCTTTTACAAAATTCTGGCAGATGCATTTTGTGCTGCCCCGCACTTGCCAGAGGTTGCAGATGCTGCATGACACTGACCTAAAGCAAACCTCCCTCTGTTTGCCCTCTCCAGCGCAGTGTCAAAATACACACGTTTCTCAAACATCCAACAGACACAGCAAATCTCCGCTCCCAGCACGAACGAGACACAATAAAACCAGGGGAGACGGAAAAGTGCCAAAGAAAAGAGCTTGCGGCTTTTTTGCCACTTAAGCTTAAACTTGCAGGGAGAGCAATTATGAAGCCACAGTGAGCTTGTACTGCAGAAAGAGGTCAGGAATCTTGCATTTCAGTCGCATACAGACGCAAAAACCACGCGGGCAGAGTTTAGAGTAAGAAATGAATGAGAAGAGGGGAAAAATAGTTAAATAACTGTTAAGGGCAGCACATATGTTAAAATACTCAAGCGTCGCAGCATTGTTCGTCAAAGAGACGTCAAACCTGCAGAAGAGGAGTGTGGGAAGGTTGTGGTATAGAGGCTCAGCCGGAAAGTGGAGAAGCAGAAAAGCAACCCTTGTCTTAACCTTTGCCACAGCAGCCGGCATGAGCGCCGGACACACACACACACAGAGAAACAGACAGTGGATCACATGCTAGTGAACAGCTCACTCTTACCTTGCTGTGATGGTAGACAGCAGGACGGGGTTTGTGGAGATGTGCACTACAGATCAAGACACCTCTCTTTCATGCTCTCTTTCCCCTCCTCTCTTTTTTCTTTCCTCTCTCTCCTCCCATTCTTCACCCCCACCTTTCCATGTATGGGTACACACACGCACACACACATTCAGTCTTGCTCTTTTTCCTGTCCTCTCCTTTTATCTCTTTTCTTCTCCTGTGAGATCACAGACTGTGTAACTGGAATTTGATGTGTTCATATATAACTTGATCCAGTAACCATTCATCTAATGGTTTATAGCTGTGGGTTTTCTATTTGTCCCATATTAACTTTGTAATACAAGTAACCCATTTGTAGGTCGCTTATCCTGGAAAATGTAAATATTTCTCTGCGGCTCTATCAAAACATTGGTCTGTTTGTTTGTGCAGCCAGCCTGACACAGCAACAGTGCAGCCAGTGACGTGAGATTGGGACGGGGCTCTCTGTTTGTTCTACCAATGGAAAAACGGGGAGTGTTTGGGAAACCTGTTTGAAAATAGTCATTGGCTGCGTACTTCTCTACAAGTAGGTGAAAAATGATACGTGAAAAGAGCATGTCCAAATTCACAATATTTATAAAAATGGTGAAAAGTGTCTGAATGACCTAATACTTCAAGGGATAGTTCACTCAAAAATGAAAATTACCCCATGATTTACTCACCCTCAAGCCATCCTAAGTGTATATAACTTTCTTCTTCAAGATGAATACAAACTGAGTTATATTAAAAATGTCATGGCACTTCCAAGCTTTATAATGGCAGTGAATGGCTGTTGAAAATTTGAAGTCTAATAAAAGTGTATCCATCCATCATAAAAGTACTCCACGCAGCTCCAGGGTTTTAATGAAGTGAATCTGTGTTTGAAAATGTCCATATTTAAAACTTTATAAACTTTAATCTCTAGCTTTCGCTAACTGTAGTACGTGCGTTCACGAGAGAGTGGCGTTCCACTGGATTAAGTAGGTGTAGTGTAAGCTTTGGTGAGAATATTCTAGTTTTGTGAGAACCAAGTTTTGTTTACAGCAAAGTAAAACCAGTCTCTGCTTGGCTCATATTGAATTCCCACATTTTTCTTTACAAATCCTCATTTTGTACTTCAAATTCGCAACCAGAGTTTTGCTTTGCCTCTGAGTTTTGCTTTGCCGCTGTCTACTGAGATATAGGGATGTCACGATTCTGCAATTTAAAAAAAATCCTTGATTGCATTTCGCCCATGTCGAGTAACTGGCAAAATACCGGAAGTGACGTATTCCACAGATGAGAATCCATGAATCCATTTTTAGATTAAACCCATTTAAAAATCAGTATAAAGCATAGTGCTATTGTGAATTCACAAACACTACGATTCAATTACATTATGCGCTTCGATTATTTACATGCATGTAGGTTATGTATGCGTGTGTCAGAACGGCTCCGTTCACAGTAAATGCTGCTCCACACAAACTGTTATCATTTACATGTGTGGAGTGTCTCAAACTCCATCTCTGCAGACTGCTGTGAGTTTGAGTTTTTTATAATGTTCATCTGGGAACGCAACATGTGCCATTTCATCAGATTTGTAGGTAAAGGTAAATCATTTATAAACCCATACATGGGAATACATCTACATCAAAATCTTTCTCAATATGCTAAATTCATTGTGATTTAAAAAAAATTAAACCCTCACTCTGAGTTGACGTTTTGATGTCTACATATTCAAGAAATTACAGTAGCTGTAGCATTTCTTTTGTAAAGAAAGCCCAATATTAAGTGGACATTTGAATTAAATGTTGTTTAATCAATATTAAACAATACGACAACGTTTTAGTGCCACATTAAAAAATGAAAAAAAATAAAATAAAACAATAATAATAATAAAAAATGGACAATTACAAGATTAAGGTAAAATAATCTTACAAGAATAAAGTCGAAATATTTTGGCAATAAAGTCATAATTATGAGAATAAAGTCTAAATGTTTCAAGAATAAAGTCAAAATTATAAGATATTCTGATGTCACAGCTTTCAAATTTTTTTTTTATAGTTTTATAGTGAAATCCAAACTATATGTCTATTACAGTAATGTGTATAATAATGTGACAGACTTTTTTGTGGAGTAGGTGGTGGAATTTTTACAAAGAAAACAGTATAATTTAATGAAACGAACATCCCATTGTAATAAAAAAAACGGCCACATTAAAGTGCGTGAAAAACATATTATTGCAAGACACATATTGTTTGTATTTCGCTATAAAACTGACAGATTTTGAAAGCTGAGTCTTTGTTTCATATTAAAAGTACCAAAAGCACAAAGCTTATTGCTATTACTGGGTGGGCTGGTGCTACAGATGGGCGATATCTTATCGTTTGCGATATACCGATTAAAATATTTCCCCACGATAAGAATTAGTCTTCCCGCGATAATAACGATAAAGTCTAGTTGTTGACATATTTCTGTGTGCGACAGTGCGGAGTGACATGCTGAAGGCGGACGTGAAACTATATCGCTGAATGAGGAGCTCCAACCCGGAACTTGTTTGGTCACAACTGCGCAGTGCTTCCAAAATCGGGCTGAGCCTTGAATAATGTTAACTGTACTAGTAGTAAGTGTGCGATGCAGTTTTGCATGTGTATGAGCCTGTTTACAAACTTGTTGTCTAACAAAGATATCATTTACTGGCATGCTTTTTCTCCAAATTAACTTCATAACATAGTCAAGTGTTTGAAATAAGCTTTTGTGATCAGCCGTGGTTTCATATCACAGAATGAGGCTGAAATCACACTATTTTATAGTATTATAAAAGCTATGTCGATTAGCACTTTATCCTTATAAAAATACCCAAGATTGCTTGAAGAACACAGACAAACCATATATTGTAGCAATCGTATGTTTATTGTCTTCAGGTTTCCTCAGTTAAAATCCCTCTATCTTTGTTTAGTTCAGCTAAAGCGATAACCGGTTTAGAGATTCCTGAAGCGTCGTCAGTACAATTACTTCTGCTATAAAGCACACGTGGAGTTTCTGCGCAAGGGCGCCCTTTCGAATCAGAAAGAGCTTTATTGCCAAGTGTGTTTCACACACAAGGAATTCGTCTTAATGTTAGGAGCTTCCAGTAGAGAAAGTACAAACAATTTAATTCACATTCCAGTGAATTAAACAGTCATTACATTACGTGTGTACTCAGTAATGCTCACAACACCATATTTTGGGTAAAAATAGGAAAGATAATACTTTTCTCTAAAAAAAACACGATTTCCCTGAAATTTCATCATTGATATCGTTATCACAAAAAAAAAAAAAAAACAGAAATTATTGTGAGAATTCTTTAAGCCCATATCACTCTTCCCTAGCTGGTGCACTACAAATAGGCCTAATGAACGAATCGAAGACGTGAAATATTATTTCCAAGCATACTGTCCCTGCTAGTATAACACATGGTATGATTTCTGCTAATAATCCCACATATATTCAAATAAATTCCAGTGGTCTGGCAACTTCTGCTGATGCTCCCAATCTGGGCCATTTACATGCGCAGGCTATAATCTCAAAATATTAGTATTTAATTGCTACGATTTAGTTCTTGTAGTTTCGACTTCATTCTCAAAACATTTAGACTTTATATTCTGTAAATATTACGACTTTAATCTCATTTTTGAATTTTTTAACGTGGCATTAAAATGCCGTCGTAAAACAATGATTAGATCGTGCAGTAAAGTGTAAAAACAATCGTCGATTGGCGCCCTCTGCGGTCATTTGTTATAATGCGTAATGTACATTAGCTCTATTGTTTATAACACAGTACGTATTTTACGTTTTGTTCAATAAAACCACGATTACTTGCTTTTGATACTTCATTAGAACAAATTATTATTGCCTCATTGCTATACATATACTTTAAGTAATTGTAAAGGCTATTGTTTGCCTAGGTCTATTTTTATTGCCACAAATGAATTCCGATTACTTGATTAATCGCCAGAAAAATCAACCCGATTACTCGATTACCAAAATAACTGTTAGTGACAGCCCTACTGAGGTAACTTAATCTGATTGATTCTTTAATGTAGCTGTGATGTATTTTTTGCTGCCCATGATATCCCACAATCCTGTGAATTAGATTCAATGACAATTGAGCTAAAAAATAATTAAAGTTTAGAAAGTTGTAGCTCATAGCTTGTGCTAATGTATTTTCAATGAAATATTTGCACTTTTAACATCATTTCTAGCAAGAAATTATTGTCGTAATTAAATATTCACTTAGTTGCTATCAAAGCCTGCGCTATTTTGTTCAGATCATTAAACTGTGTCTCAGAAGTTTCCAAAATGAGTTTCAGGAGGCACCTTCATGCAAAAGCTGTCTGCAAAGTTATTGACAAGCCATTGGTTAAGCAATTATTGCTATGTCAGGCTGCAAAAGAGTGTGGAAATTAGCGTACAAATTACTTATAATTGACTCCACATTTTAATGCATTGCTTTGACTTGCAGTGGATCAAAATATGAAAGCTGACAAATACAAAATCTTAACCTATCACACACAGAAATGCAAAAGTGGCATGGATATTTCTGGTACCCTGGATTTAGAATTTGGCAGTACAGTCGTTGGACAGACGTACCGTATCTAACACCTTCCACTACTTCAGTTTAGAGGTCAGCCCGTCCAGCACCATGCAAAACTTACCAAAACAATGCCAGAGCGTCGCTGTGAATTTGCAAAGTGTGTCTTTAGCTTGTTGCTATGTGGTTCCCAAGGGTTTCAAATCTCTTTGGTTTCCGTGAACGTCCGGTCGCTTAGAAAACAGTCCAAGTTTCCTCTGTGAGCCACATCATTCATATTATATCAGTAGCAGAAACAGTCTAGGACATGATGTCCAATACTTAAGGTTGGATATTCGAAGAATAACAATAGCGTTATAGCTGATCTACAGCAGCTCACACACTTGCACAAGAGGCACGAAAAGAATGGTTTTCATAATAACACTGACCGAAGTGAATGACATCTGGGAATTATCTGCTTAGAAAGCAGTCGGTCACTGTGAGAGCTCACGTCAGTCCAACATAAGACATGTGTCACTGATTTGCCTGTCAACAGAAATACAACCAAAGCTAAGAGGTTTTACCAGTCACTATTAATCTAGTTTGGCATTTACAAGAAAAGTCAGATGTAAAAGCATCTATTCATCAAATTTGGTAATGTTTACTGCGTCAGGCGAAGGCAGTCATCACTTCATCAGAGTCCAGACTCGTCGGCGATTCGCTTGCGCTGACGCAGATGGGATTGAACCCCTTAAACCTAGTGATCGGTTTCTCAATGAGTGTTATGTACACTGTTGAACACACTGACCCTAACGTGAACCTCCGTTGGACAAAAGCCTTTAATAAATCTTTCAAAGGACAGGCTGATGAAAAAGAAAAGAGCTGATGAGACCAAGAATGTACAAAAAACTTGTGAGCATTTCCAGCATTCCCAAATGCAGCTGATGTGTTTGCCAGTATTTCACTAGTAAACTAAGAAGTGCTTCACTAGATTTCTCTGTAGGTCTTTATTTATTGAGTTTGTTCATTTCGAATAATTGAGGAAACAAAAACAGCCAATATAAAGCTTCGTAATCCAAAAATGTGATTGATTCCGGGACATTTGGGGTAAAGAGTGAGGTAAGGTAAATGAGCTCATTCTCAGTCAACTAAGCACAATAAAACAAATTTAGTATCCAAAACGGTCGTTTCTGCTCAGTATTTCAAGCACGGCTGTCTGCTCTTGCAACAGCTCACTTTTTCCCTGCCAACTTGTCAGCGGGACGCATGACGTCACTTTGTGGGACGAAGCGGAGATGCGAAGCCATGTCAAATAAACTGCCAATGAGACGATCATCTGTAGAAAAAACATTTACAAGGGGGCAGAGTGCAGCATAAACAGTCATTCTCCGCTGAGCGACTCCCGTAAACAGTGGAATTTAGTTTTACGTCTTGTCTGAGGGATACAGTTATAGACATAATACACGGTCACCTTCTCATCTGGAGGTGCAGCGCAGACATATGACAGAGCATCTCGTCTGTAATCAGGATCTGGGTCGCCGACGCTCAAACACACACCTACTGCATTGGAGAATAGGAGTGTCCACTTATGTAACTCCAGTTATGTTAAAAAATGTCCTGGCTTTTCCTAGCTTTATAATGGCAGTAAATGGGTGTTGAGATTTTGAAGTCCAATAGTGCATCCATCCATCATAAAACGTTCTCCACACGGCTCTGGTGAGTTAATGAAGGCTTTCTGAAGTCAATCGATGTGTTTGTGTAAGAAAAAAATACTCATTATGGTGAGAATATGCTAGTCTCATGAGAACCAAGTTTTGTTTGAAACAAAGAAAAACTCTGATGGTGCAAACTCTATTGGAATTGCTCAGATTCTTCTCCAGAATGAATCGCATTTTTGAGGGCCTAAACATGCTTGAAAACTCATGAAACTGCACACACCAAAAGTGGTGAAAATTTACATCTGATATGGGTTTCAGAAGTGGGCATGACAAAATGGCTCAATAGGGCCACCTATTAAATTTTAACTAAGTGCACCTCGAGCTATGTTTCACATACATGTACGAAATTCGGTAGATACGTTACACGCCAATACCTACAAAAAAAGTCCCCCGGTAAAAGTCTGAAACTCAACAGGAAGTCTGTTGCTTTGACTTTTCTTGTCAAGTTTTCTGCCGTTTTTGCCATTTTCAGGTGTTGTATTTAAACAAAATTCTAGAGATTTAAACAGATCAACACTAAATTCAGTCAGTGTAATCTAAAGCCCTTTGTGATGTTAAATTGCGAAGATCTTGAGTTTTTGTTGAAAGACGTATCTGTGGCTGCTTGACAAACCTCGATGTTTCACCATGAAAAAGGAAGTTGTTGTAATTCATGCATACAATGTCCGATGTGCCCTAAAATTCACGTTTGATAAGAGTCCTGTCCTGAACACACGCCCATATTTAGTTATAGCCATAGCGCAACCTGCTGGCAACAGGAAATGGCACATTTTAAGCTTTAACAAACTCCTAATAGAGATTTAATTACATCAACATTATATTATGTGGTCAGTCTAATCTAAAGCCCTTTGCGATGTTAAATTGTGAAGATCTTAAATTTTCGTTAAAGAGCATGTCTGTGGCGGCAAAATTCTGACAAAATTCGATGTTTCACCCTGTAAAAGGAAGTTGTTGTAACTCAGCCATACAATGTCTGATCTGCCCCAAACGTCACACGTTTGATGCGAGTCCTGGCCTGAACACATCTAAAGCCCAATATCCTGCATAATCATAGTGCCACCTGCTGGCAACAGGAAGTGACTTACTTAAACACGCAATGTCCCATCTGCTCCAAACTTCACGTTTAGTAGGAGTCCTGGCCTGAAGACATCCAAATATGTCATGTTTTACACTGACTGAAACATACCATGTTCAGTCTGCTTTAAACTTCATGTTTGACCAAAGTCCTGGCTTGAACACATCTACATGCCAATATTTAGTTAGTCATAGCGCCACCAGTGGGCAGCAGGAATTTTGGCACATATAAATGTCTTTGACATATTTCTCCTATATTTACAACTTTAAATGCATATTGGTGCGAGGGCCCTTTCAATGCTGCAAGCTTTTTAATTTTTTCAATAATTTGTGATTGGTGTTTTGTTTTGCTGTGTCCTCTGTGCTCCCATGTTCGACACTTTTCACTAGAGCTTACACTATGCCTACATCTTACGCAAAGACTATAGAATACCCAAGACTTGTCACTTGTATAGTTTTGAATGGGCAAAGATGCAACACTCATTACGGCTGCAAAGCCCCGCCTTCTTAATGAAAGAGCCAATCGTTGACTAGTAAAGTCAGCACGTCACTGCAGCTGCCGTTAGAAGTCCCAGTTGCTATCCACCTTATTTTTCAATGCGGAAGTAAGCTGTTTTCTGGTAAGGTGTTAGACGTCCAGGTCATAATCCACCATAGGGAAAAAACAAGAAGACTATCGAAGTGCAGTAAACGGTAAAACAGTTTGCACTACAGACCAGTGTGTTCATAATTAAGATAATACATTAAAATATGGTCAGACACACCAGCTGCAATATTAAGCAGCAAAACTAGCTTTTTGTGCAGCTAAACAAAGCTGCAAGTGGATGAGACCGGAAGCCAGACACAACATTTTTTACAAATGCTGCACCCACTCTTACGGGAAAAATAAGGGGCATAGAAAGAGTCAGCGTTCTGAGACGTGCGCTTAGTACTGCGGATGCGCACTGGCTGATCTTGCCTAAATAAAAAAAGCATTGGAACCTAACTATATTTATGAGGCAGTTTGTTGTCAGATTTCATTGGTGATTTCAAATATGAAATTTAATCGTAAGCTTGGTGAACAGTTTTGGAGAATTTTATGTTTCCCCATTCAAATAGATAGGAGCGGCACTTGCCTGCCCGAGAGGCATTTCAAAGATGGCCGGCGAGTGAAATGACTTGCCTTAAAGGGACTTTGATCTTACGTCATACACCTTTTGCTGGAACGCTATTCTCTCGTGAACCTGTGTTCAAAAGTTAGTGGAAACTACAGTTTACGGTTTAAAAAGTTTTATATATGGATATTTTTGTTATACAAAACACATCAATTCGCTTCAGAGGGCCTTTGTTAACCCTCTGGAGCCATGTAGAGTATTTTCATCAGGGCCGGTTCTAGACATTTAAAGGTCCCCCAACTCCCAATAAAAAGCACTTGAAACAAATATGATTCTTAACCTTTTTATTTATACAACATTTCATTTTAAATTTGTGTATTATTACTTGTATAGTAGTACCTGTCAAAAGTTTGGACACAATACTATTTTTAATGTTTTTGAAAGATGTTGCTTATCAAGTTTGCATTTATTTGATAAAAAAAAAAAACAGAAATAACTATATGCATAATATTGTGAAACTTAATTAAAAAAAAAAATACATTCTAGTTTTACCATACTTTAAAATATCTATTTTTGTGAGTCATAGTTGAATTTCCAGCACCAATTTAACACTTCCTGATGAATAAAAGTATTATTTTCTTAAAAAAAAAAACAAACCAAAAAAAAAAGAAAGAAAGAAAGAAAAAAAATGTTAATGATATTACAGTTTCTTTTTTTAGGGCTGTTTCAATTAATTGCATCCAAAGCAAAAGTTTTCTGTACATGATATGCGATATATAAACACACACACGCATATATATATATATATATATATATATATATATAAATGTTTTTTTTTTTAATACCAGTTATATGAATATAAACACATACATGTAAATACATGTAAATATTTGTAAAATATATACTGTATGTGTGTGTATTTATATATACATAATAAATATACACAGTATACACATACATTGAATAAATTGATTAAATAAATGTATAACTTGATGAGCATCTTCTTGAGAGACTTCTTGCAAAAACATTAAAAACCAATGTGTCCAAACCTGTACGTACATACTAATTTAACTTTAAGGTAATCTCTTTTCTGGTTGCTGAATATATTATTATAGCTGTGATATTACTATTACTAGTAGTAGTATTATTAGATATTGTCATATTATTAATATTAAGAAATATGATGTTTTGTATTTCAACCTTAAATTTACACTATATAACCTACACAAATCAAGTGTTAGTGAAAGAGACACCTCTATTTATATGAAACTGAAAGTGTTACGTTAGAGCAGCAATGAAGCCTAATCATCAGAACAATTTAGAAGTGACACACATCTGAGGTACTCTTTTTAAAACATTGAAAGATTGTCTAGTGTTTGCTTTTTAAATTGGAATACAAACTTCTTTGCTTTCGCATTTCTAGTTATTTTGCTAGTCAGCTCCCAATGCGACGTCCCTCACTGTACGTGCAAATTCAAAGCGTTGCGTTTGGGTGCATCAGGACTCTTTTAAACTCATAAACCAGTGAATGATCTGTCCAGAAATGACGCTGATCGACAGAACAAGTTTATATTTAGTATACACTGCAATCACTTCGAGACAAATGATGACATCTGCTTTGAATCAGCAACATTAAAACTGCGGGTGAGTGACAATTCGACAAAACAGCTGACTTTCATGATGGATGGATGCACTTTATTGGGCTTGAAAATCTCAACACCCATTCACCACCATTATAAAGCTTGGAAGAGCCTGAACATTTTTTAATATAACTCTGATTGTATTTGTCTGAAAGAAGAAGTCATATACACCTAAGATGGCTTGAGGGTGAGTAATTAGCATTTTTGTGTGAACTATCCCTTTAAATTCCACTGAAATTAAGGTGGAAAAATTACGGTGGGAAATTAAGATTCAAAAAGGTTAAAATGTAAAAGGTTAACACATCACAAGTGAAGAAGCCAGTTTGAAGTTAAAAACATCTTAAATGTGGGTTTGTTTCATACAGACATCCAGCTTTTTACTTCTAATGGTGAGTGAATTTTATGCAAATTTTTATTTTGGGGTGAACTATTCCTTCAACTATGTGGAGTTTGTTTTTATGCATTTAAAATAACGGGGTTTTGAAATAGAAAAATTGTTTTAGGTAATGGAAAAAACTTGCTAAATTAAATCAACAGCCCTAAATGCTTCAACTCTGCAATCAGCACTGTTGCGCAACCCTTACGGGACTTCAGACATAAAGGTGAATTACTGCAGTAAAACTGCTTTTTCTCTATTTTTTGTTTCAACACGTTTCTGACATCAGCTGAAAGTAGCAACCTTAGTATCCAAACATCATAAAACATACAACACCATTTCACTCAACTATATAGAGGAAGCCTTTATTATATACTGTTACTGTTTTTCCAAGATAGCCCATTTAGACGGGAGTTTCCTTCATTTACGAGACATAAAGAATGTTTACTGCCAAACCTTTATGGTTAACCTACACTCCTAAACTTCGCCTTTCAACATTAACAAACTGAAATGGCACGAACAACAGGCGCCAGTGAAAAAAAAAA
>JAHKKF010491928.1:0-11511 GCA_019740295.1 Labeo calbasu
CACCAATCACAATGCATCAATTTATCAGTGCAGCCCTAGTAAAAATAAGACAAACTAGATTAAAATATGCCACGCATACCTCGACTACATAAGTGTCAATGATGTTCTCCTGTGGTAGGAACCAGTGTTTCACCTCCTCTTCTCCCATGACAGGCCGCAGGTGGAACTGGCTCAGGTGTTTCTGCAGCAATGCTGTCACCTGCTTCACGTCCCCATCTCCCATCGGCCTCAAACCAGGAGTACGAGTGCTCTAAGGAAACACAGAGAACAAAATTACAGAATACAATTTAAAAGGAACAATTCTGGATGTACTATTCCTTTAAGAGTGTTGTTTTTGAAGAATATTTATTTTGAACTGACAAAATGGCTTACATCAGGTAATCTGTACAGCTTCATTGTCCGTTGTAGTGTCATATTTCTGCTGAGATGGGAAAACTTAACTTCCACAAGCTTCCTGGGGTTTAGAGAGCGATGCCAGTATCTGTAAAGATATAGATATTAACAGGTTCAATCTCACCGAAACACTTTAAATTAGCATTTAATAACACAAATGAGTAATTAACATAAACATAAACTGGTACCTGCATGTAGAAACAGGTTTGGGCAGGACTACACCAGCAGTGTACACGGCCTGGAAAATTCCCTCTAAATTGACCCGCCGCGTGATCTCTCGGATTAGTACAGGAGCAACACGCTTTGAGCGCAATTTTTTATGCACACACAGGAAGTTAATCTCCACCATCCTCTTCAACCTTCAGATGCAAGAAGAATTAGTGCTATAGTAAGAACAATTCTCAAAATTGACAAACACAATTGGTAAAACCTGCTCACAGGTTTTAAACTTCCATTGCAGGCATTGACGTGATGTATCCTCATACTCACGTGTCATAGATGTGGATGTCAGCAGGAATGGCACTGATGAACCCAACCAGCTTCTTATTGGATGAGACCCTGACACCACAGTGCCACTGGGGCAGCCAACCCGGGGGACGTAACGCCCTTAATAGCGAAGACAGCAAAGAAAATGTCACACATCCCACTACATTAAAAGCACCAACTTAGACAGGCAGAATAAAATGTAAACCATTAAACAATCACTTACCATTTCAGAAAGTTAGGAGAATAGTCAAATCTAAACATGTTGTCATCATCCTCAACATAATTTTCATTCAGCAAGGTGTATAACTCCTTCAGCTACAAGGGAGAAAAGAGAAAACTGTATGATTTGGTATACATAGGACTATTTTATTTTTTAATGAAGAGCAAATACAGTATTATTGTTTTCGTTAATGCACATACCACTTCAGCATTGCTAAGGTCCAGTGTGTCCCACATAAAGCCCTGTGGGAGAGAATATGGCTCTTGTCTGATATTTTCTTTATCCGGCTCAATTGGTCCATGAGTTGTCACCACCTCATCTGGAAAGAAACAGAGGCAGCTCTTTAGATTTTAGAAATAATATATTAGTGTAAAGCAGGGATTCTCACATTTTTGTCGGCCGAATCCTTTTAAAAACTTTCTAGAAATAACCCCTGAGATTTTAGCAACACATCCGAATCTGCACAGTTCTGTGATATTGGTAAATGGCTACATATCACGTACGTAAGCAAATGAAAAACTCCCCTGTTTAAAAAAAACAGTTTTATTTTGATAGATTTTTACTTTTTTTTTGGGATGTGTGAACCCCAGTTTGGAAAACTCTGATGTAAATAAAACTAAATAAAAATATCACCTGGTTATTACAGCATAGGGGATGTGTATCAACCTGCTGGTCTTGACCATCTGACTGTACATTATCAAGCTTTTTACACAATAACTTAATAAAATACACTGCTGTTCAAAAGTTTGAGACTTCTAATGTTTTCTAAAGATGTCTTTCATGCTCATCAAGGCTACATTTATTTGATCAAAAATACAGAAAAAAACTAATATTGCAAAATGTTATTACGATATAGAATAATGATTTCTATTTAATATACTTTAAAATATAATTTATTCCTGTGATGCAAAACTGAATTTTAATCAGCCATTACTCCAGTCTTAAGTGTCACATGATAATTCAGAAATCATTCTAATATGCTTATTTATTATCAATGTTGGCAGCAGTTGTGCTTAAATTTTTGAACAGCAGAAAGGATGGATTAAATGTATAAAAAGTGACTGTACATCTATAATTTTATTATTTAAATAACATTTCTATTTCAAATCAATGCTGTTCTTTAAAAAATAATATTTTTCACAACTATTTTCAATATTGATAATAAGAAATGTTTCTGAAGTACTGAGGACTGGAGTAATGGCTGCTGAAAATTCAGCTTTACCATTGAATTAATAAATTACATTCTAAAAATACTATAAAAGAAAACTAGTTATTTTAAACTGTATTTTAAACATTACTGTTCTTCTGTATTTAAACCAAATAAATGCAGCCCTGGTAAGTATAACAGACTTGTTTACAAATTTTTGAACTGTAGTGTAACTACACATGTTATGCTTGTGCTTTCATTCATGATGCTGAGGTTGATTTGCTTGTTAAATACAACACTGTTTAAGGATCTGTGCAAGATTCTGACTAGCATGGATTTGCCAAATTGCTTACATTTGCAATGTTGCAATCAAACACGTGCAGAGGTGACGTATGACCTACTGAGTTTGGGCACGGGTTGAGTGTCCCAGAACTGGTACTTGTGCTTTGTGGCCTCGTCTATGTTTTTGGCTGGACCTTGACAGGTGGACAGGAGCTCCATAGCTCTCTGAATGTCCTGCAGTTTCTGCATTGGAATGGCAGGGTTCTGGTACAACAACAGACGAAAATCAGCATCTTTTGTTTTTTTACAAAACCTTTTAATAACACTTTACAAAGCAGAAACCTTTATCTCCTGAGAATCAGAGGCAGAGTCAGACTTGGTTCCTCCTGAGCTTGGCTTCTCCTTCTTTCTCTTCTGTTTCTTCTTTTTCTTCTTTGCACCAAGATCACCCCCAGGACTCCTTAACAAAACCACAACACCTTTTAAAAGCCAGACAGACCTTACTGACAACGTGTATTAGCTGTTTATGGGATTCAAAGACACAATAGGCATAGCAGGTGAAAGTGTCAACGGGTTCCTGTTATAACAATAGCCTGGAGGGTGACTGCCAGAGGAAAAACCATAAAAACAACTGTCAGTCTCTTCATGAAAGCAGGTCAAACTTCGTAAGTCATTCCTGAGGGATGCAAGTCTGCCTGACAACAACAGACAACCATCATCCTCGGTTCTCGAGCTGACAAAGATGCTCGACTGCAATGCTGCTCACTCAGCTCATAAAGAGGATCAAGCGTGTTTGTATTGTTCAGAGATGATGAAGACAAACTAATGAAACCAGGCGGATGCTTTCCACTCCCGCTAAGTAAATATGAAGAACGACTGCAAATTAAAAAGCAAACAGACTAATAACCATGCTCAGAGATATAGTAGAGAACCGCCTGGAGGACTTGTCTGACTGCTGAGCTCAAATAAATCCTTGAACATTAATGTCGAGCTAGCTACAGTAGCTACTTTGATTCAAACGCTTTGTAAAGTAAATACAGACACTTATCTAGGCTATTTTAAAATGTTTATATATACCGCTATGTATCCATCATGCAATTAACGAGCTATTACATTAGCCGACTCGTTTAAAATGCACTAATTCTCCTCCTGGTTACCTGGTTGCTAAGCTAACCGTTTGTTTACATCTCTGGAGCAGTTAAACTGCAACGGCTTGCCGCGGCTAATCCTCGCGCAAACAACAGCTCTTTAGCGCGTGCTCTCGCGTGCTCACCCCTGCATGTGCTCATTTTCCTCCTCGTTGTCTCCGTCGATGCCGCAGGTGTCCTGGTCGTCCAGCTCCAGGCTCTGCTGGCTGGCCGCGGACTCGCTGTCCTCCGCCATCATGGATGAATCTGCTGCAAATCCTCACGACAAAACCACTCAATAAAAACCACGGAAAACAGCACCGTCTACCGATTATTGCCACTAATAGCCCGTGAGACTGTGAATGGAGACAAGGGCAGGCCAACGTGATAATGTATCTTTTTAAATGCATAAATTTGGTCAGTTGATTGTATTTTTTAAAGCTTTTTTTTAATGATTATAAAAAAACACTGTTTGGATTATAAGTTGTAGAAAGAATGCCGTGAGTGTCGTATTTAAAAGTGTGTATCATTTCAATTGTTGATTGTTTTGTTTAATTGTATAATTATATTATGATTCATATTGCTCAGATTTACAGCAGTCTGGTTTATCCTAACCCAAAGTTGTTGCTGTTTTTTTTTTTTTTTTTTTTGACAAAATGTGTAATATGTATAAAATTTAAAATAAATAAAATAAAAAATGTTTGTATGTGTGGAAATTGTATAATATCCAAGGTACACTTTTCTAGTTATTGTGCAGTTAATTATCATATTGTATTTTCAGAACGTTTTGAAATATTTTTCCTCTCCCCAAATGTGTCACTACTGAACCACAGTAATATATAATTTTATAAGAAGGGTTATATTGATCTATTAGGATTTTGTTTACATCTGTGTTGCAAATATATATTTTTTCTATTTTATTAAAAACTTTTCAGATGTAAATCAGTAAGTTACAATTTTAACAATATTTGAAATGTGATTTATAAAATACCGGAAGTGGCGCATTTCTTGTATTAAACCCACTTAAAAATCACAATAAATCATAATGCTATTAAGAAACACCAATATTCAATTAAATAAATATATGCAATGGTTTAATGTATGCAAACGGTTTAATATATGTGCTTTTTACATAGGCTACCTATGTGCATCTCAGAGCGGCTCCATTCACAGTAACTGCTGCTAGACAAACTGTTATCATTTACATGTGTGGAGTCTCAAACTCCATCTCTGCATGTTGGTGTGAGTTTGGGTTTATTGTAATGTTCATCTGGGAACATAACCTGAGCTATTTCATCAGATTTGTAAGGTAAATCATAAACCTATGCAAACACAGGAGAATACATCATTATCTTTTTAATTATGCTAACTGTTCATCGCGATTTCAAAATAAAAATTTAACCCTCACTCTGAGTTTACACGTTTTGATGTCCACACATTCAAGACGTTACAGTGGCTGTAGCCTCTCTATCATAAAGAAATGGCCAAATATTAAAGATTAAGTTGACATTTGAATTAAATTTAATCAATATTAAACATAGATTAGATCCAACAGTGTAAAAACAACCGTCAGGCCGTTTGCGCCCTCTGCAGGCATTTGTTATAATGCGTAATGTACATTTAACTCTACTGTTTATACTTATTTTAATAGTTTTGTTTAATAAAACCATATGATTGCTTCTTTTGATACTTTATTTAAACTAATTATTATTGCCTTATTGCTATTATGCATATATACATTTTAAGTCATTTAAAAACTATTGCTCCCTTAAGTCTATTTTTATTAAATACAAAAAAAGAATTATATTTATAATTATTAAATTACTCAATTAATCGTCAGAATAATCGCCAGATAACTGGATTACCGAAATAATCGTTAGTGGCAGCCCTATTTCGAATCCAATCTTTCTTTGTAAAATGCAAAGAAAGATTTCAACTGTACTAAAATTGAGTTTATTTCCCCCAAATAAAAGATTATGTGTTCCCTTTTGTCACTATCGACAAGGTTAAAACATCCTTACCTTAAACATTTCATTTCTTTTTAATGTTAATGGTTAGTTTTCATGCCATCTTTAACATCATCCAGTGCAGCCAGTCCAAGATCGGTCACATCTAATTCAGCATAAAGTGACCCTGATGGTTCTTGCGTTAATGATCTGACTGTTGGATATCTTGAAAAATAATATTCAACTAGCGTTGATCAGGTTTTTTGGCTTTATTGGGATAATAGGCCTGAATTATAATACAAGCAACCAGTCCAGACATTCAAAGTAGATCGCTGAAGAGCCGAGTGACACAAGGGTTTCTTACAAAGTGGTTACCCTGGCAACAAGCCAGACTTTCAACAGCTTTCAAATAATAATACATCGCTTTCAGTCCTACATCAGTGCATACACACACTGCATAGTATGTCTACAGCAGACACACAGATACACCGAGCAACACACACACACTCACACGAGCATAAACAATGAGTGAATGAATATGTACATACATACAAGGCAAAAGAATAGACCAGAATCATAAAATCCACTGAACATACAGGGGGGTTCAAAAGTCTGAGACTAGTAAGATAAAATAAAAATTAAAAAATGTAAAATTAAAAAAAAAAAAAAAATTTGCTTATTAGTTACCTAAATCAAATCATAAACATTATTTTGCATCAAGCATTGTTTCAATTCCAAATCTTAAAAGGGTTAAAACAGATTCTAAATCCCAGATTTTCAGACTTTTGGACCCCACTGCATATCCAGATACAGCTTTGAAACACTAACACACATACAATGAGATCAAAGGGGGAGTAATGCCACAGAGTCAATATATTGTGAAAAACATTAAATCATACGACAAACTGATAATGGTGGAAAGGAAAAGTAAATCTAATGATAAATATAAATGATCATTAGAAAGGCACTTAAGACAAAAAACAACAGTTTGGGAGAAAAAAGCTGGTGGCTGTTTTTGGTGGGTGCAGCTGAATCCAGCCCTCGTCTGAATGTGCCGTCCACTTCACTCACACGCTAAGGCAAGTTGAAACAAAAAACAATAACAAAACAATTAAAATACAGTGATTAAAATAAAAAACGAGGCATCTAACGCTACACGATCCTTCAGTTTAAAGCAATGCATAGTGTTTTTTCTCTTTAACTGGTGGGTCTGCTGCTCAGAAGCAATGTTGGCAAGTTCTACTGTAATCCTAAGGTTGAAAGAAACGCACAAAATGACTGATTAACAAGAACAAACGGTGCATTATGTAAACTTATTTGGTTTCACAAAGCTTCAGCTGTATTCTACTCATGAATGATACCAATAAAAGTAAAAGTGTGCGATTAGACTGTAGATCCCATTATAGTATATCCCATTCCTCCGCTCATGGCATAAAATGTTCAAAAACAAGTGCTGGGAAACACTTAGTGGTGTAGTTGCAGTTGCAGTGTACACATGTTGCCACTAGATGTCATATTGCTTAAAAACAGCAGCATCTCATAAAGCTTAAACAACATTTCACCTTCAATACAATGGCTTGGCGAGATTTTTTGCTCAAAGTGTATGTCTGGAAAGCCATAGCAGTTGTGCATTAGATTGTTGGTATTTAATGGTGTTTTTTTTCCTCATTTCAGTTGAGGCAGAGCTGCTCCAATATTCATTTGTGCTATGGCTTTCTTGGCTTTCATTACCACAGGCAAACAGCCACGCACAGACCTGCGCTCATAAGGCAACTCCATTCAACAGTCCAGCTAGGGACCACAGGGGAAGCACTTAAAGGAACAGTTCACCAAAAAAGACTTCTGTCGGCATTTACTCCCCTTTACGGCATTCCAAACCTGTATGACGTCTTTAATGTTTAGCAAGAGAAAGCACAATATATTAAAGAATGCTTCAGTGAAAGTCAATGGGGTCCAAAACAAGATTTGGACAAAAAGAGACATTTTCTTTCGTGCCCCACAGAAGAGTCGTACAGGTATGGAATGACATGAGGACAGAATTTATTTTTTGGTAAACTATCCTTTCAAAAACCGTGTCATTTTAGGTTAAAGGCCAGTAGTGGTCGCTCCTCTCGTTTCTGCCACGGACTCTTCTTGTTCTCGTCTTCACCGCCATCATCAGGGACGACCAGTTTGTCCGGCCGGCTGCTGCTGCTCATGTGCATTTGAGTCTCCTCAGTCCTGAAAATGTCGCTATCTGTCCCTGTCTCGTCCGCTATTTCAACCACAGGATCGGGGAGAGGAGGTGGCGAGGGTAGCTCAGGTGGCGAAGGAAGCTCTGGTGGAGGCGACGGGGGAGACAATGTCCCTTCGTCTTCGTCTTCCCTCTCTTTTTCTTGCAATAAACCTTTTAGAGAGTGTTCTTCTGGGCTGCAGACTGGCGTTGGGCTACCGCTGCTCTCCGCATTAGCATTTGAGTCCTCTACTAACACTAGTGGTGTATATCCGACTACAGCCGCCGCAGGCTGAGCCCCAGCTTCAGCTTTAACCCCGACTTTATCACGAACACGCCGTCCCGGTGTGATGTCGCTCATGTCAACCCCAGAGTCCAGACTGGCGTCATTGCTTCCGACACAACTGCTGTTGCATCCTGCTCTCTGTAGGTCGATGTACGAATGGCGGATGTGTGCATTGGAGCGGCCGTCTAGTGATACGAACCAAGCTCTGGGGTGGGGGAGCGGCTTTCCGCCCCTGAGCTCCATCAAAGTCTTTTCGGCCAGAAGCTGATCTTCTCCGTTCATCTGCACCACATCCAGACCCGCTTGACTGAGCGAGTTGGGAATGGAGAGATCGGCGGGAATTGCGGCCGTCTGCAAGGTCCACTCCTCAACCCCTCCGCCTTGGTCATCCCCTGTCCCTTGTGTCCCTCCTTCTTGGTCTCCTTTGCCCCACGTGTGCAGGACTTGGCCTTGAGGCTGATGGCATGCACTGAGCTCCGCCTGAATGCTTTCCAGTTCGCTCTGTTCGTCCGACTGCAAAAGCAGCGCTTGACCCGACAGAGGGTGCGTCCCTGGAAGTCGCATGTAGTGGGCAGGAATGACGAGGGTGGGACGAGCCTTGCGGTAGGTCTCTTCCCCCTGATTAACTTGCAATTCTGAGGTGCAGCAGAGCAGGGCTCCAGGTCGGGGAAGTGGGGCTGGGCGCTCTAGATGGTCTACGGAGCGGGACAGCATGTAGTCGGCTGGCCGCCGCTCGATTCCTTGCTCCCGCTCTGGGGATGCGGCAGGACTTGCGGACGCGACTGAAACAGGAGAGAGGCGGTTATCACGCAAGCTTGATTTACTCTCCGAAGACAGTCGTCCTGCAGAGGAGGTTTGATGCAAGGGATGGGGGGACGAGGACGAGATGGACATGTGGAGGGGATGGACAGATGAAGTTGTGATGGACGTATAGCTCCGCCGATACTCTCCGCGTCCCGCCGGGGAATCATAACCCTCAGACGTATTGTTTGAACAAGCCGATTTGAGGGGAAATATCTCTACTGAGTGTTTGTAGTGGTTGGATCCTCGGCTATGGAGTTCGCCGCGCGAAGCTGCAAGCTCATTGGTTGAGGAGTTGTACGGGGTGGGTTTAAGCATAGGTGTGTGCATGTCCGGCTCAGCCCCGTTGTGGTCTAGGTGAGTCTCACTGATGAGGTTCAGGTGGGACATGGAAGTAGCCTGGTCTCTTTTAGAAGCATCTAAAGTGGAGGACAGAGTGAACTTCCTGTGGGCAGGACGCATACGGGCACATTTCCTCCTGAAAGCACAAAAACAGCAATTTATTTCTTTTAACATATAAATTTGTTTCTCTTAAAGGGATAGCTCACCAAAAAAATGAAAATTCTGTCATTAATTACTCACCCTCATGTCGTTCCAAACCTGTAAGACTTTTATTTATCTTCAGAAGACAAATTAAGATATTTTTGGTGAAATCCGAGAGCTTTCTGACCCTACATAGACAGCAACGCAAGTGACACGTTCAAGGCCCAGAAAGGTAGTAAGGACATCGTTAAAATAGTCCAGTCGTTTAACTGTAGTTTTATGAAGCTACAAGTGGTACATTGTGGTACTCTTATAAATGGCGACGGATGCTGACATGGAAGAAGAACTGTTAAATTCAGTTGTGTTGCTGTCTATGCAGGGTCAGAAAGCTCTTGGATATCATCAAAAATACCTTAATTTGTGTTCCGAAGACGAACAAAAGTCTTACGGGTTTGGAACGACACGAGTGTGAGTAATTAATGACAATATATAATGTCTCTATGTTACATTTTAGCAGTGAATGCACACTGTTTTTATAAGACTTTGTACTTCTTTGGACTAAAAAGACACACCTGCAGTAGTAGAGCAGCAGGCAGAGCAGGAAGAGAAGTATCAGAGCCATGCCTCCTAGTATAGCCAGCAGGAAGACTGTGTGATAAGTGCTAATGTCCTTCGCCACCACTGGACCTACAACAAAAACATTCATATTTGGTGTTCAGCAGGAATCCACGCATCCTATTCACATTTTTCACTGTCCTCCTGACCTCCACTTTACAGAATCTATCCACAACACTTTTCATCAGGAGAGACGTCCTATAAACATAATTTTCACGGCAAACTGAAATCTCCCCACATAATGGCATTGTTCTCTCAGCTGGTGGATATGAATAGCACAGTGAATGTGCAAACAACTACAGCAGTCAATAACTCAGTCTGGCACAAAGCACTTGTATGTCTGCCCGTCGGGCTCCTCTCTCCATTAATGGCCATATAAAAGGGTCAAAGACTGCAGAGTCATCTAAACAAAAATTGAGAAATAGAAAAATGCCCAGAAATGGATGAGTATTGTTACCTGTGTTTATGGGAGACATGGCTGCAACCCAATAGCCAAGCTGAGGGGCAATGTATGTGAGAGTTAACTGCTTCCCCTCTCTCTGGACGTATCCCAGACTGCTTTTCAACCAGGCCCCTGCACAGATAAAAACATACTTAATATATATATAAAAAAAATATATAATATTATATACAATAAATATAAAAAAAACAATATAATATTCAAATAAATTAGTATTGATTATATTTTAAATATTTTATTTTTTAGATAAACAAAAATTTTAATATTTTTTGAATATAATAAATACAGTTGAGGTCAAATGTTTAAATACAGAGTCTGCAAAATGTTAATTATTTTACCAAAAAAAAGAGAGGGATCATACAAAATGCATGTTATTTTTTATTAAGTGCTGACCCTGAATAAGATATTTCACATAAAAGATGTTTACATATATTCTACAAGAGAAAATAATAGTTAAATTTATAAAAAAAATGACCCTGTTCAAAAGTTTACATACACTTAACTGTTAATGCTGTGTTGTTACCTGAATGATCCACAGCTGTATTTTTTTGTTTAGTGATAGTTCATGAGTCTCTTGTTTGTCCTGAACTGTTAAACTGCCCACTGTTCTTCAGATCCCACAAATTTTTTGTTTTTTTCTGGATTTTTGTGTATTTGAGCCCTTTCCAACAATGACTACGATTTTGAGATCCATCTTCTCACACTGAGGACAACTAAGGGACTCATATGCAACTATTACAGAAAGTTCAAACACTCACTGATGCTTCAGAAGGAAAAACGATGCATTAAGAGCCAGGGGTGTAAACTTTTGAACAGAATGAAGATTTGTACATTTTTCGTACTTATATTTTATATAAATTATATTTTTTTTCATTTAGTACTGCCCTTCAGAAGCTGCAAAAGATACTTACAGTTTCCCAGAAGACAAAATAAGTTAAATTTAACCCTGATTGTCAAATTCAAAAGGTTTTCAGGACAAACAACACTTGAACAACTATCACTGAAAAAAAAAAAACACAGCTGTGGATCATTCAGGTAACAGTATTTAAGAAT
>JAHKKF010491929.1:0-11628 GCA_019740295.1 Labeo calbasu
CACCAATCACAATGCATCAATTTATCAGTGCAGCCCTAGTAAAAATAAGACAAACTAGATTAAAATATGCCACGCATACCTCGACTACATAAGTGTCAATGATGTTCTCCTGTGGTAGGAACCAGTGTTTCACCTCCTCTTCTCCCATGACAGGCCGCAGGTGGAACTGGCTCAGGTGTTTCTGCAGCAATGCTGTCACCTGCTTCACGTCCCCATCTCCCATCGGCCTCAAACCAGGAGTACGAGTGCTCTAAGGAAACACAGAGAACAAAATTACAGAATACAATTTAAAAGGAACAATTCTGGATGTACTATTCCTTTAAGAGTGTTGTTTTTGAAGAATATTTATTTTGAACTGACAAAATGGCTTACATCAGGTAATCTGTACAGCTTCATTGTCCGTTGTAGTGTCATATTTCTGCTGAGATGGGAAAACTTAACTTCCACAAGCTTCCTGGGGTTTAGAGAGCGATGCCAGTATCTGTAAAGATATAGATATTAACAGGTTCAATCTCACCGAAACACTTTAAATTAGCATTTAATAACACAAATGAGTAATTAACATAAACATAAACTGGTACCTGCATGTAGAAACAGGTTTGGGCAGGACTACACCAGCAGTGTACACGGCCTGGAAAATTCCCTCTAAATTGACCCGCCGCGTGATCTCTCGGATTAGTACAGGAGCAACACGCTTTGAGCGCAATTTTTTATGCACACACAGGAAGTTAATCTCCACCATCCTCTTCAACCTTCAGATGCAAGAAGAATTAGTGCTATAGTAAGAACAATTCTCAAAATTGACAAACACAATTGGTAAAACCTGCTCACAGGTTTTAAACTTCCATTGCAGGCATTGACGTGATGTATCCTCATACTCACGTGTCATAGATGTGGATGTCAGCAGGAATGGCACTGATGAACCCAACCAGCTTCTTATTGGATGAGACCCTGACACCACAGTGCCACTGGGGCAGCCAACCCGGGGGACGTAACGCCCTTAATAGCGAAGACAGCAAAGAAAATGTCACACATCCCACTACATTAAAAGCACCAACTTAGACAGGCAGAATAAAATGTAAACCATTAAACAATCACTTACCATTTCAGAAAGTTAGGAGAATAGTCAAATCTAAACATGTTGTCATCATCCTCAACATAATTTTCATTCAGCAAGGTGTATAACTCCTTCAGCTACAAGGGAGAAAAGAGAAAACTGTATGATTTGGTATACATAGGACTATTTTATTTTTTAATGAAGAGCAAATACAGTATTATTGTTTTCGTTAATGCACATACCACTTCAGCATTGCTAAGGTCCAGTGTGTCCCACATAAAGCCCTGTGGGAGAGAATATGGCTCTTGTCTGATATTTTCTTTATCCGGCTCAATTGGTCCATGAGTTGTCACCACCTCATCTGGAAAGAAACAGAGGCAGCTCTTTAGATTTTAGAAATAATATATTAGTGTAAAGCAGGGATTCTCACATTTTTGTCGGCCGAATCCTTTTAAAAACTTTCTAGAAATAACCCCTGAGATTTTAGCAACACATCCGAATCTGCACAGTTCTGTGATATTGGTAAATGGCTACATATCACGTACGTAAGCAAATGAAAAACTCCCCTGTTTAAAAAAAACAGTTTTATTTTGATAGATTTTTACTTTTTTTTTGGGATGTGTGAACCCCAGTTTGGAAAACTCTGATGTAAATAAAACTAAATAAAAATATCACCTGGTTATTACAGCATAGGGGATGTGTATCAACCTGCTGGTCTTGACCATCTGACTGTACATTATCAAGCTTTTTACACAATAACTTAATAAAATACACTGCTGTTCAAAAGTTTGAGACTTCTAATGTTTTCTAAAGATGTCTTTCATGCTCATCAAGGCTACATTTATTTGATCAAAAATACAGAAAAAAACTAATATTGCAAAATGTTATTACGATATAGAATAATGATTTCTATTTAATATACTTTAAAATATAATTTATTCCTGTGATGCAAAACTGAATTTTAATCAGCCATTACTCCAGTCTTAAGTGTCACATGATAATTCAGAAATCATTCTAATATGCTTATTTATTATCAATGTTGGCAGCAGTTGTGCTTAAATTTTTGAACAGCAGAAAGGATGGATTAAATGTATAAAAAGTGACTGTACATCTATAATTTTATTATTTAAATAACATTTCTATTTCAAATCAATGCTGTTCTTTAAAAAATAATATTTTTCACAACTATTTTCAATATTGATAATAAGAAATGTTTCTGAAGTACTGAGGACTGGAGTAATGGCTGCTGAAAATTCAGCTTTACCATTGAATTAATAAATTACATTCTAAAAATACTATAAAAGAAAACTAGTTATTTTAAACTGTATTTTAAACATTACTGTTCTTCTGTATTTAAACCAAATAAATGCAGCCCTGGTAAGTATAACAGACTTGTTTACAAATTTTTGAACTGTAGTGTAACTACACATGTTATGCTTGTGCTTTCATTCATGATGCTGAGGTTGATTTGCTTGTTAAATACAACACTGTTTAAGGATCTGTGCAAGATTCTGACTAGCATGGATTTGCCAAATTGCTTACATTTGCAATGTTGCAATCAAACACGTGCAGAGGTGACGTATGACCTACTGAGTTTGGGCACGGGTTGAGTGTCCCAGAACTGGTACTTGTGCTTTGTGGCCTCGTCTATGTTTTTGGCTGGACCTTGACAGGTGGACAGGAGCTCCATAGCTCTCTGAATGTCCTGCAGTTTCTGCATTGGAATGGCAGGGTTCTGGTACAACAACAGACGAAAATCAGCATCTTTTGTTTTTTTACAAAACCTTTTAATAACACTTTACAAAGCAGAAACCTTTATCTCCTGAGAATCAGAGGCAGAGTCAGACTTGGTTCCTCCTGAGCTTGGCTTCTCCTTCTTTCTCTTCTGTTTCTTCTTTTTCTTCTTTGCACCAAGATCACCCCCAGGACTCCTTAACAAAACCACAACACCTTTTAAAAGCCAGACAGACCTTACTGACAACGTGTATTAGCTGTTTATGGGATTCAAAGACACAATAGGCATAGCAGGTGAAAGTGTCAACGGGTTCCTGTTATAACAATAGCCTGGAGGGTGACTGCCAGAGGAAAAACCATAAAAACAACTGTCAGTCTCTTCATGAAAGCAGGTCAAACTTCGTAAGTCATTCCTGAGGGATGCAAGTCTGCCTGACAACAACAGACAACCATCATCCTCGGTTCTCGAGCTGACAAAGATGCTCGACTGCAATGCTGCTCACTCAGCTCATAAAGAGGATCAAGCGTGTTTGTATTGTTCAGAGATGATGAAGACAAACTAATGAAACCAGGCGGATGCTTTCCACTCCCGCTAAGTAAATATGAAGAACGACTGCAAATTAAAAAGCAAACAGACTAATAACCATGCTCAGAGATATAGTAGAGAACCGCCTGGAGGACTTGTCTGACTGCTGAGCTCAAATAAATCCTTGAACATTAATGTCGAGCTAGCTACAGTAGCTACTTTGATTCAAACGCTTTGTAAAGTAAATACAGACACTTATCTAGGCTATTTTAAAATGTTTATATATACCGCTATGTATCCATCATGCAATTAACGAGCTATTACATTAGCCGACTCGTTTAAAATGCACTAATTCTCCTCCTGGTTACCTGGTTGCTAAGCTAACCGTTTGTTTACATCTCTGGAGCAGTTAAACTGCAACGGCTTGCCGCGGCTAATCCTCGCGCAAACAACAGCTCTTTAGCGCGTGCTCTCGCGTGCTCACCCCTGCATGTGCTCATTTTCCTCCTCGTTGTCTCCGTCGATGCCGCAGGTGTCCTGGTCGTCCAGCTCCAGGCTCTGCTGGCTGGCCGCGGACTCGCTGTCCTCCGCCATCATGGATGAATCTGCTGCAAATCCTCACGACAAAACCACTCAATAAAAACCACGGAAAACAGCACCGTCTACCGATTATTGCCACTAATAGCCCGTGAGACTGTGAATGGAGACAAGGGCAGGCCAACGTGATAATGTATCTTTTTAAATGCATAAATTTGGTCAGTTGATTGTATTTTTTAAAGCTTTTTTTTAATGATTATAAAAAAACACTGTTTGGATTATAAGTTGTAGAAAGAATGCCGTGAGTGTCGTATTTAAAAGTGTGTATCATTTCAATTGTTGATTGTTTTGTTTAATTGTATAATTATATTATGATTCATATTGCTCAGATTTACAGCAGTCTGGTTTATCCTAACCCAAAGTTGTTGCTGTTTTTTTTTTTTTTTTTTTTGACAAAATGTGTAATATGTATAAAATTTAAAATAAATAAAATAAAAAATGTTTGTATGTGTGGAAATTGTATAATATCCAAGGTACACTTTTCTAGTTATTGTGCAGTTAATTATCATATTGTATTTTCAGAACGTTTTGAAATATTTTTCCTCTCCCCAAATGTGTCACTACTGAACCACAGTAATATATAATTTTATAAGAAGGGTTATATTGATCTGTTAGGATTTTGTTTACATCTGTGTTGCAAATATATATATTTTCTATTTTATTAAAAACTTTTCAGATGTAAATCAGTAACAGTTACAATTTTAACAATATTTCAAATGTGATTTATGAGATTTGTTGTATTTTGAATTAGGCCTGCAACTATTCCTCGATTCTATTCGAGTATTCGATTTTTAAAATCCTGGATTGCATTTAGCCAGTGTCCAGTAACGTTAATCGGCAAAATACCGGAAGTGGCGCATTTCTCGTATTAAACCGATTTAAAAATCACAATAAATCATAATGCTATTAAGAAACACCACTATTCAATTAAATAAATATATGCAATGGTTTAATATATACAAACGGTTTAATACATGTGCTTTAATTATTTACATAGGCTACCTATGTGCATCTCAGAGCGGCTCCATTCACAGTAACTGCTGCTAGACAAACTGTGATCATTTAACTTACATGTGTGGAGTCTCAAACTCCATCTCTGCATGTTGGTGTGAGTTTGGGTTTATTGTAATGTTCATCTGGGAACATAACCTGAGCCATTTCATCAGATTTGTAAGGTAAATCATAAACCTATGCAAACACAGGAGAATACATCATTATCTTTTTAATTATGCTAACTATTCATCGCGATTTCAAAATAAAAGTTTAACCCTCACTCTGAGTTTACACGTTTTGATGTCCACACATTCAAGAAGTTACAGTGGCTGTAGCCTCTCTATCATAAAGAAATGGCCAAATATTAAAGATTAAGTTGACATTTGAATTAAATTTAGTCAATATTAAACATGGATTAAATCCCAAAGTGTAAAAACAATCGTTTGCGCCCTCTGCAGGCATTTGTTATAATGCGTGATGTACATTTAACTCTATGGTTTATACTTATTTTAACAGTTTTGTTTAATAAAACCATATGATTACTTCTTTTGATACTTTATTTAAACTAATTATTATTGCCTTATTGCTATTATGCATATATACATTTTAAGTCATTTAAAAACTTTTGCTCACTTAAGTCTATTTTTATTAAATACAAAAAAAGAATTATATTTATAATTATTCAATTACTCAATTAATCGTCAGAATAATCGCCAGATAACTGGATTACCGAAATAATCGTTAGTGGCAGCCCTATTTCGAATCCAATCTTTCTTTGTAAAATGCAAAGAAAGATTTCAACTGTACTAAAATTGAGTTTATTTCCCCCAAATAAAAGATTATGTGTTCCCTTTTGTCACTATCGACAAGGTTAAAACATCCTTACCTTAAACATTTCATTTCTTTTTAATGTTAATGGTTAGTTTTCATGCCATCTTTAACATCATCCAGTGCAGCCAGTCCAAGATCGGTCACATCTAATTCAGCATAAAGTGACCCTGATGGTTCTTGCGTTAATGATCTGACTGTTGGATATCTTGAAAAATAATATTCAACTAGCGTTGATCAGGTTTTTTGGCTTTATTGGGATAATAGGCCTGAATTATAATACAAGCAACCAGTCCAGACATTCAAAGTAGATCGCTGAAGAGCCGAGTGACACAAGGGTTTCTTACAAAGTGGTTACCCTGGCAACAAGCCAGACTTTCAACAGCTTTCAAATAATAATACATCGCTTTCAGTCCTACATCAGTGCATACACACACTGCATAGTATGTCTACAGCAGACACACAGATACACCGAGCAACACACACACACTCACACGAGCATAAACAATGAGTGAATGAATATGTACATACATACAAGGCAAAAGAATAGACCAGAATCATAAAATCCACTGAACATACAGGGGGGTTCAAAAGTCTGAGACTAGTAAGATAAAATAAAAATTAAAAAATGTAAAATTAAAAAAAAAAAAAAAATTTGCTTATTAGTTACCTAAATCAAATCATAAACATTATTTTGCATCAAGCATTGTTTCAATTCCAAATCTTAAAAGGGTTAAAACAGATTCTAAATCCCAGATTTTCAGACTTTTGGACCCCACTGCATATCCAGATACAGCTTTGAAACACTAACACACATACAATGAGATCAAAGGGGGAGTAATGCCACAGAGTCAATATATTGTGAAAAACATTAAATCATACGACAAACTGATAATGGTGGAAAGGAAAAGTAAATCTAATGATAAATATAAATGATCATTAGAAAGGCACTTAAGACAAAAAACAACAGTTTGGGAGAAAAAAGCTGGTGGCTGTTTTTGGTGGGTGCAGCTGAATCCAGCCCTCGTCTGAATGTGCCGTCCACTTCACTCACACGCTAAGGCAAGTTGAAACAAAAAACAATAACAAAACAATTAAAATACAGTGATTAAAATAAAAAACGAGGCATCTAACGCTACACGATCCTTCAGTTTAAAGCAATGCATAGTGTTTTTTCTCTTTAACTGGTGGGTCTGCTGCTCAGAAGCAATGTTGGCAAGTTCTACTGTAATCCTAAGGTTGAAAGAAACGCACAAAATGACTGATTAACAAGAACAAACGGTGCATTATGTAAACTTATTTGGTTTCACAAAGCTTCAGCTGTATTCTACTCATGAATGATACCAATAAAAGTAAAAGTGTGCGATTAGACTGTAGATCCCATTATAGTATATCCCATTCCTCCGCTCATGGCATAAAATGTTCAAAAACAAGTGCTGGGAAACACTTAGTGGTGTAGTTGCAGTTGCAGTGTACACATGTTGCCACTAGATGTCATATTGCTTAAAAACAGCAGCATCTCATAAAGCTTAAACAACATTTCACCTTCAATACAATGGCTTGGCGAGATTTTTTGCTCAAAGTGTATGTCTGGAAAGCCATAGCAGTTGTGCATTAGATTGTTGGTATTTAATGGTGTTTTTTTTCCTCATTTCAGTTGAGGCAGAGCTGCTCCAATATTCATTTGTGCTATGGCTTTCTTGGCTTTCATTACCACAGGCAAACAGCCACGCACAGACCTGCGCTCATAAGGCAACTCCATTCAACAGTCCAGCTAGGGACCACAGGGGAAGCACTTAAAGGAACAGTTCACCAAAAAAGACTTCTGTCGGCATTTACTCCCCTTTACGGCATTCCAAACCTGTATGACGTCTTTAATGTTTAGCAAGAGAAAGCACAATATATTAAAGAATGCTTCAGTGAAAGTCAATGGGGTCCAAAACAAGATTTGGACAAAAAGAGACATTTTCTTTCGTGCCCCACAGAAGAGTCGTACAGGTATGGAATGACATGAGGACAGAATTTATTTTTTGGTAAACTATCCTTTCAAAAACCGTGTCATTTTAGGTTAAAGGCCAGTAGTGGTCGCTCCTCTCGTTTCTGCCACGGACTCTTCTTGTTCTCGTCTTCACCGCCATCATCAGGGACGACCAGTTTGTCCGGCCGGCTGCTGCTGCTCATGTGCATTTGAGTCTCCTCAGTCCTGAAAATGTCGCTATCTGTCCCTGTCTCGTCCGCTATTTCAACCACAGGATCGGGGAGAGGAGGTGGCGAGGGTAGCTCAGGTGGCGAAGGAAGCTCTGGTGGAGGCGACGGGGGAGACAATGTCCCTTCGTCTTCGTCTTCCCTCTCTTTTTCTTGCAATAAACCTTTTAGAGAGTGTTCTTCTGGGCTGCAGACTGGCGTTGGGCTACCGCTGCTCTCCGCATTAGCATTTGAGTCCTCTACTAACACTAGTGGTGTATATCCGACTACAGCCGCCGCAGGCTGAGCCCCAGCTTCAGCTTTAACCCCGACTTTATCACGAACACGCCGTCCCGGTGTGATGTCGCTCATGTCAACCCCAGAGTCCAGACTGGCGTCATTGCTTCCGACACAACTGCTGTTGCATCCTGCTCTCTGTAGGTCGATGTACGAATGGCGGATGTGTGCATTGGAGCGGCCGTCTAGTGATACGAACCAAGCTCTGGGGTGGGGGAGCGGCTTTCCGCCCCTGAGCTCCATCAAAGTCTTTTCGGCCAGAAGCTGATCTTCTCCGTTCATCTGCACCACATCCAGACCCGCTTGACTGAGCGAGTTGGGAATGGAGAGATCGGCGGGAATTGCGGCCGTCTGCAAGGTCCACTCCTCAACCCCTCCGCCTTGGTCATCCCCTGTCCCTTGTGTCCCTCCTTCTTGGTCTCCTTTGCCCCACGTGTGCAGGACTTGGCCTTGAGGCTGATGGCATGCACTGAGCTCCGCCTGAATGCTTTCCAGTTCGCTCTGTTCGTCCGACTGCAAAAGCAGCGCTTGACCCGACAGAGGGTGCGTCCCTGGAAGTCGCATGTAGTGGGCAGGAATGACGAGGGTGGGACGAGCCTTGCGGTAGGTCTCTTCCCCCTGATTAACTTGCAATTCTGAGGTGCAGCAGAGCAGGGCTCCAGGTCGGGGAAGTGGGGCTGGGCGCTCTAGATGGTCTACGGAGCGGGACAGCATGTAGTCGGCTGGCCGCCGCTCGATTCCTTGCTCCCGCTCTGGGGATGCGGCAGGACTTGCGGACGCGACTGAAACAGGAGAGAGGCGGTTATCACGCAAGCTTGATTTACTCTCCGAAGACAGTCGTCCTGCAGAGGAGGTTTGATGCAAGGGATGGGGGGACGAGGACGAGATGGACATGTGGAGGGGATGGACAGATGAAGTTGTGATGGACGTATAGCTCCGCCGATACTCTCCGCGTCCCGCCGGGGAATCATAACCCTCAGACGTATTGTTTGAACAAGCCGATTTGAGGGGAAATATCTCTACTGAGTGTTTGTAGTGGTTGGATCCTCGGCTATGGAGTTCGCCGCGCGAAGCTGCAAGCTCATTGGTTGAGGAGTTGTACGGGGTGGGTTTAAGCATAGGTGTGTGCATGTCCGGCTCAGCCCCGTTGTGGTCTAGGTGAGTCTCACTGATGAGGTTCAGGTGGGACATGGAAGTAGCCTGGTCTCTTTTAGAAGCATCTAAAGTGGAGGACAGAGTGAACTTCCTGTGGGCAGGACGCATACGGGCACATTTCCTCCTGAAAGCACAAAAACAGCAATTTATTTCTTTTAACATATAAATTTGTTTCTCTTAAAGGGATAGCTCACCAAAAAAATGAAAATTCTGTCATTAATTACTCACCCTCATGTCGTTCCAAACCTGTAAGACTTTTATTTATCTTCAGAAGACAAATTAAGATATTTTTGGTGAAATCCGAGAGCTTTCTGACCCTACATAGACAGCAACGCAAGTGACACGTTCAAGGCCCAGAAAGGTAGTAAGGACATCGTTAAAATAGTCCAGTCGTTTAACTGTAGTTTTATGAAGCTACAAGTGGTACATTGTGGTACTCTTATAAATGGCGACGGATGCTGACATGGAAGAAGAACTGTTAAATTCAGTTGTGTTGCTGTCTATGCAGGGTCAGAAAGCTCTTGGATATCATCAAAAATACCTTAATTTGTGTTCCGAAGACGAACAAAAGTCTTACGGGTTTGGAACGACACGAGTGTGAGTAATTAATGACAATATATAATGTCTCTATGTTACATTTTAGCAGTGAATGCACACTGTTTTTATAAGACTTTGTACTTCTTTGGACTAAAAAGACACACCTGCAGTAGTAGAGCAGCAGGCAGAGCAGGAAGAGAAGTATCAGAGCCATGCCTCCTAGTATAGCCAGCAGGAAGACTGTGTGATAAGTGCTAATGTCCTTCGCCACCACTGGACCTACAACAAAAACATTCATATTTGGTGTTCAGCAGGAATCCACGCATCCTATTCACATTTTTCACTGTCCTCCTGACCTCCACTTTACAGAATCTATCCACAACACTTTTCATCAGGAGAGACGTCCTATAAACATAATTTTCACGGCAAACTGAAATCTCCCCACATAATGGCATTGTTCTCTCAGCTGGTGGATATGAATAGCACAGTGAATGTGCAAACAACTACAGCAGTCAATAACTCAGTCTGGCACAAAGCACTTGTATGTCTGCCCGTCGGGCTCCTCTCTCCATTAATGGCCATATAAAAGGGTCAAAGACTGCAGAGTCATCTAAACAAAAATTGAGAAATAGAAAAATGCCCAGAAATGGATGAGTATTGTTACCTGTGTTTATGGGAGACATGGCTGCAACCCAATAGCCAAGCTGAGGGGCAATGTATGTGAGAGTTAACTGCTTCCCCTCTCTCTGGACGTATCCCAGACTGCTTTTCAACCAGGCCCCTGCACAGATAAAAACATACTTAATATATATATAAAAAAAATATATAATATTATATACAATAAATATAAAAAAAACAATATAATATTCAAATAAATTAGTATTGATTATATTTTAAATATTTTATTTTTTAGATAAACAAAAATTTTAATATTTTTTGAATATAATAAATACAGTTGAGGTCAAATGTTTAAATACAGAGTCTGCAAAATGTTAATTATTTTACCAAAAAAAAGAGAGGGATCATACAAAATGCATGTTATTTTTTATTAAGTGCTGACCCTGAATAAGATATTTCACATAAAAGATGTTTACATATATTCTACAAGAGAAAATAATAGTTAAATTTATAAAAAAAATGACCCTGTTCAAAAGTTTACATACACTTAACTGTTAATGCTGTGTTGTTACCTGAATGATCCACAGCTGTATTTTTTTGTTTAGTGATAGTTCATGAGTCTCTTGTTTGTCCTGAACTGTTAAACTGCCCACTGTTCTTCAGATCCCACAAATTTTTTGTTTTTTTCTGGATTTTTGTGTATTTGAGCCCTTTCCAACAATGACTACGATTTTGAGATCCATCTTCTCACACTGAGGACAACTAAGGGACTCATATGCAACTATTACAGAAAGTTCAAACACTCACTGATGCTTCAGAAGGAAAAACGATGCATTAAGAGCCAGGGGTGTAAACTTTTGAACAGAATGAAGATTTGTACATTTTTCGTACTTATATTTTATATAAATTATATTTTTTTTCATTTAGTACTGCCCTTCAGAAGCTGCAAAAGATACTTACAGTTTCCCAGAAGACAAAATAAGTTAAATTTAACCCTGATTGTCAAATTCAAAAGGTTTTCAGGACAAACAACACTTGAACAACTATCACTGAAAAAAAAAAAACACAGCTGTGGATCATTCAGGTAACAGTATTTAAGAAT
>JAHKKF010491933.1:0-10368 GCA_019740295.1 Labeo calbasu
TACAAAAAATATATACATGATCAGAGTGGTGGGTGATTTTTTACTAATTTCATTGGCTGACGCTGCTATGACTATGACCATGGCGTCAGTGCCAAACTTCAGCCACGCCTTCCGTCAAGCGTTGACGCTGACGCCCCGTGTGAACACACCGTAATACATCATAGTGATTATAAACAAGCTCAGGGGCTCCTTACCAATGGCCCACCATCACAAAACTTAACATCTACTACAGTTTTACTATTGATATAATGTAAAACATTTCAGTACAAGCATTTCAATCAAATATACTTTATGCAATGTCAAACAAGTAGCTAATTTCAGCAGAAAAAACACAGACTTGGCAACCCTGTACTACAGAGCTCACTAAAAATATAATAAAGGCTTCACACCAGTGTTATTTTAATATTATTTATATACTATTACAGTATTTATTTCTATTGTAAATTGGCTTTTTATATTTTAATTTCACTTTCATTTTTTGTGCTTTTGTATTTTTTTAATATTTCTATTTAACTTTATTTTATTTCAGTTTTATTTAGAAGAAATTTTAGTAATTAATTGCCAAGGCAGCATTTCTCATTTTTCTGTATGTTTGTAAGTTTACGTTTGTCATCTAATATTTTATATTTTTATTTTATTTTAGGTTTATTTCAGTTACTGAAAACAATTTTCAAGAGATTAATTTTTGTTAACAATAACAGCTAAAGGATTAATTTACTTCCAGAAAAAAAAAAAAAAATCGTTATAATCTACTCAGCCCCATGTCATCCAAGATGTTTATGTCTTTCTTTCTTCAGCCCAAAAGAAATTAAGGTTTTTGATGAAAACATTCCAGGATTTTTCTTCATGTATTTCAATGGTTAGTTCTTCGTCTTCAAAAAACTCTAATTTTCTCAGCCAACATCGTGTTATTTTTTTGTAAATGGCATTGCCTTTCTTTGCATGTTCGCTTTGTAAACACAACACACGTGCCTGAAAACATAATGCGTGAGGTCAAGCTAGTGGAAGACAAGCATTTGTGGTTAAAAAGTATATAAATTGTAATTTTTTTTAGAAAATGCTATTCCTCTGCTGGGATCATTTAGAGGCGTTTGCAGCTGCACTGAAACTGCAATTTGGACCTTCAACCTATTGGCTTCCATTGAAGTCAACTATATGGAGAAAAATCCTGAAATGTGAGTAAATGATGTAAATGATGAATAAATTATCAGGAAATTTTTATTCTGGAAGTGAACTAATCATTTAACCATCAGGATCGTCTATTAGCTCAGTTTGAGAACTTCAGCTGCTAAAATAGCCGTGGATCTCATCTGTGGACACACAATGTACCATCCCCATCAAAAGAAACTGCACTCAAAGGACCACACTTCCTCTCACACTTGACTCTTGTGGGACTAAACAGGAAATCTCAGCTATCTGAACAGTGAGCATCACCACAAGAGCATTTGGCTGGTGAACCGTCTCCAGAGACTCTTCTGTCATGGAAGAAAGGAAAGGCTACTTCAGCCAGCTGGTTTTCTGCCATGTAGAAACACTAACACTAAACATTCAACTTTACACCTTCTTGAATAATCTGCAACAACCTGTGACCCACATGTGCTGGAAGCCTTCAGCCCAGTCAAACATCTTCAAAATGTGTCCTTCATCAGTCCTTAGACATCCGTTCAATGAAAAATGAGTTTCTGATCTTCACAGACGCGTCTTGGACAGCTGGTGGTGTGAATGGGATGACCTGAGAGTGTCTGGAGGAGGAACGCTAATGATCTCAGTCGGGAAGGCCCGTCAGGTTCTTTCCAGTTTCGATTTCTCAACGCGCTCACCCGGACCCTCCCTATAATCTCTCATAATCGACACTGCTACTTTACAAACATCAGTTTTCTCAGTTTCATAACATTACGGTTGGACCACTGATGTCACGTGGACTGTTTTAACGATGAACTTTCTGGGACTTAAACGTTTCAGTTGCGTTGCAGTCTATGCAGGGTCAGAAAGCTGTCGGATTTCATCAAAAATTTCTTTATTTGTGTACATCTTTGCGATACTGTTCATGTGTTCCCCAGATCCCTAGAACTAGATTATCGGTGCATATCGACTTATATTTTCATCTGTTCCTCGAGCAAACATATTTCAGTATACTCTAAATATTGCGCAACAGTCATATTGACAACTTTCATGATTTTTTGGGTTCTCTGTGATGTTTTAAAGCCCAATTCATTTTAACTGCATGAACAAGAGCGAACAGTTTTGAAAACAAATCCTCTTTTTGTGTTCCAAGAAGACACACAGACTTTGAATGACACGATCCACAAGACATTCATATCCAATGCGTGTTGACAGCTGAAGAAACTCTGTAAACAGAGTATGCCTTAAACACACACAGATATTCACTGAGGAATCCTCATTCTCAAACATCAGTCAGGGGCCACGACCACACAATGCATCAGTTTTTCTGTGGAGAACTAGACGGAGGACGTGATTTATTGGCTAAGTATATGATTAAGTCTTTATCTTAGCACACCACAACCAAAAAAGCATCTTGCAGCATTCCCAAAAAGTTTTCTCTACACAATCACAAACCTCAACCAACCACAAGACTGTAGTACTAAAGGTGAAATGTGTGTTATTTGATAAAATGCAAAAAGCAACGACCACTGGTGAAATAAACAGAAACAAATAATTAGTCCCGCCCACAAACTCACACCATTGGTGGAATCATTCCTGTCTGTCAATATCAGGCTAGTCAGGATGCTCAAACACCACAGCGTTTTCGAGAAAACCCTACCTACAGTTGTCACATTAAGCCGGGATAGAAGCAAGTAATATTCAAAATGTGAAACATATGAATCATTACGAATCATAGAAGAATAGATGTTAAAAGGGAGTGATTGTTATGGGAAACATCGAAATAATCTACCGATGCAAGACTGATCCAAAGTCGTTCCCACACTAGTTAACAGCTGGAGTCGGACTGAGCTGAACCCTAAGACATCATATAAACTTTATTTTTGGGCCTTTTGCCACTTTGATTGAGTATTTGGCAATAAACAACCAGGGTTTGGGGCTGATCCTGCTGTGTGTGCATGTGTGTACACTTACATAGTAAGGGTCTTGGATAATAAGCTGTTTTTCAGGATCGTAGGAGCCGAGCAACTCAATCTTGGCTTTGCTGTTTTTCACACTGTTTGCCTTCTTGTTCAGATCTCTGTAAGAAAACCGTACACACACACACTTTAGATCTTGTGCAGCCAATGGACTCATTCATAATCTGATTCGAATCATTGGTGTCATTTCTTATGTTCTTTCAGACTAATTCAAAAATATGTCTTAAGCAGCAATGAAAGTTGACAGGGTCGGACTGTTCTGTCTGCGACAGTCTCCTAGGAGCAAGACGTTGCAACACACACAAACAGCTGAAAAAAATACAATATTTATAACAACACGCATAAAAGCGCCTAGGTAGTGACAGCTGGTGTGGTTGACTGGGATATTAAAAACAAACAATAACTACTAAGGTTGTGCAAAACTATGTATCTTCAAACGAGTCTGTGGATTCTTTGAAACTGGGGTTTTCTAACTAGAGGGGAAAAAAATTAAAAATAAAAAAATAAAAATACACACACACAGTTGAAGTCAAAAGTTTACATACACCTTGCAGAATCTGAAAAACGTTAATTATTTTACCTAAATAGGAGGGATCATACAAAATGCATGTTATTTTTTATTTAGTACTGACCTGAATAAGATATTTACATATATTCCACAAGAGAAAATAATAGTTACATTTATAAATATGACCACGTTCGAAAGTTTACATACGCTTGATCCCCTTATTTGTCCTGAACGGTTAAACTGCCCGCTGTTCTTCCTTCAGGTCCCACAAATTTTTTGGTTTTTCAGCATTTTTATGTATTTGAACCCTTTCAAACAATGTCTGTATGATTCTGAGATTCATCTTTTCACACTGAGGGACTCATATGTAACTATTACAGATAGTTCAAACGCTCACTGATGCATTAAGAGCTGGGGGTTGAAAACTTTTGGAATTTGAAGATCAGAGTAAATGTAACTTATTTTGTCTTCTGGGAAACATGCAAGTATCTTTTGTAACTTCTGAAGGGCAGTACTAAATGAAAAAAAATCTATGATATTTAGGCAAAATTAGAAAAATTTACACATCTTCATTCTGTTCAAAAGTTTTCACACCCCCGGCTCTTAATGCATCGTTTTTCCTTCTGAAGCATCAGTGAGCGTTTGAACCTTCTGTAATAATTGTATATGAGTGTCTCAGTTGTCCTCAGTGTGAAAAGTTGGATCTCAACATCATACAGTCATTGCTGGAAAGGGTTCAAATACTGAAATGCCAAAGACGCTGAAAAACCAAAGAATTTGTAGGACCTGAAGGATTTTTCTGGAGAACAGCGGGCAGTTTAACTGTTTATGACAAACGAAGGACTCATGAACAACTATCACTAAACAAAAAAATAAAACAGGGACTGTGGATCATTCAGGTAACAACACAGTATTAAGAATCAAGTGTATGTAAAATGTTGAACTGGGTCATTTTTATAAATTCAACTATTATTTTCTCTTTTGGACTATATGTAGACATCTGTCATGCGAAATATTTTATTCAGGTTAGTACTAAATGAAAAAAAACATGAACATAACATTTTTATTGTTTAAAAAATAAAGAAACAACATGCATTTGGTATGATATTTTGGTAAAATAATGAACATTTTGCAGATTCTGCAAGGTGTATGTAAACTTTTGACTTCATCTGTAAATGGTAACACTTTCACTTAAGGACCAATTCTCACTATTAACTAGTACTAGCATATTGGCTATTTATTAGTACTTATAAATTACATATTAAAGCCTTATATTCTGCATGAGCAATCTTACCTTATACCTAAACCTAACAACTACCTTATTAACTATTAATAAGCAGCAAATTATGAGTTTACTGAGGCAAATGTCATAGTAAATAGTGAGAATTGGACCTTAAAATAAAGTGTGACCAGACAAATGTGCTAAATTACTATTTCATTCTTGATGGATTAATTGCAATATTTTATTCTGTTGACAGCCATAGTTTTATAATTCTCTTTGGCTTTAAGCATCTAAAAGTTCTCTAATGATTGATAGAACAAAATGTCAACTTAATAGTAAAAATGTTAATGACTGTTTTTCACAATACAAACAGGTTTTAAAAACTACCATTTAAATTTTGAAATTGTTTTTGTAATTATTATTAAAAGAAAGTCATACTTTTATTCCTCAAGGGGGCATTAAATTGACACTTAAGACATTTATGTTCAAAAGATTTATTTTTACAAAGAAATTCTTAAAAAAGAAAAAGATTTACTTTCGCTGATCTTTTGAGCGTTCTATTTCACAAAGAACCCTGTAACAAATATTAAGCCGTTTTCAACACTGTTTATAATAAAAAATAAATCTTGTGCACCAAATCACCATATTAAAATGATTACAGAAGGATCATGTGAAACTGAAGACTGGAGCACTGGCTGATGTAAACCAGTTTTGCCATTACAGGCATAAACACAGAATACAGAAATTTCAAGGAGTGTCTGACACACTTCCAGTGCTTGTGTCTGGCATCTTGACCAAGAGGGGGTCTCATTAACTCTTCAGTTTGGGGATCATCCCTTATAGGTTTGACCTTTAGGATTACCAGCTCAGACCTTTAACCATTAGCACTCACACACCTACTCACATAACGTCATAATACAGAAGCAAAAATACAACAGTTGATGACCTCACATGTATATTTTCAACCCTGAGTAACCCAAGACAGACAGTCATCGCTAAGCGTGACTATGAGGTGATATTACATCAGTCTGTCATGCTGAACATCGGAGAAAAGAAAGCCGAGACCTAGAGCCACAGAGCAAAAACAAAGAATCTAAAGAACTCAGTAAGCTTCTTAATAGCGCCGGATCTGGCAGGAACATGTGACTCCCACAATAGCCCCCCAACACCCCACCTGGAAGAAAAAAATACCCCTTCTGTCCCCTTTATTTTCTTACTCATATCAGACTCTTTTGGTTCGGCCACAGACTGTTTGATGAATTCTGCAGTGTTGACAGATCCATGTAAAGTATAATTCATTCACTCCACATCAGTCAACACTCTAATGTCAGAAAGACAACTATGGAATAAAGGTAGATGTCAATTCCTATGCTCAACAAATGTCAAGGGCCTCATTGCTGCTCATCACTTTTGTACTTGTGAATACAATGAGAAGCAAACTCAGTTGCACTTTTCTCAAATTCTCAGCAAATGTTTTCTTAAAGTATCCTCTTAGAGGAGGATAAAACAAGAAAATGCCAGAAACACATCATGGTTGAAGGCAGTAAGTAATATAAATAAGACGACTTAATATTTAATAATAAATCTTTCTTAGAATATATATATATATATTAAAAAAAATAATTGTAAAAATGTTAAATAAATGAATAAAAAATAAAATAAATACAAAAATACAATAAAACAATATAATTGTAAAATATTATTACAATTTTTTAAAAAAAAACATTATTCTAATATATTTTAAAATGTAATTTGTTCCTGTCATGCTGATTTGCTCATCAAGAAACATTTCTCATTATTTATCAATTTTGAAAACAGCTGCACTACTTAATATGTATATGTATCTATCTGCCATTTAAAAGTTTGTGATTAGTAAGATTTTTAATGCTTTTTAAAGAAGTTTCTTTTGCTGCATCTATTTTAACAAAAATACACAAATATATTATTGCAATTTAAAATAAGTTTTCTATCTGAATATACTTTAAAATATAATTTATTTCTGTGATGCAAAGCTCAGTTTTCAGAATCAATACTCCAGTCTTCAGTGTTGCATTATCCTTCAGGAATTATTGTAATACGCTGATTTATTATCAATGTTGAAAACAGCTGTGCTGAATAATATTTTTTTGGGAACCTGTGATGCTTTTTTTTCAAACAAGAACAGCATTTAAAAAAAAAAAAAAAAAAAAAGCTTAAACTACCGTTCAAAAGTCTGGGGTCAGTAAATATTTTATTTTTGGGGTCATTAAAACCTCTGTGTGTGTGTGTGTGTGTGTGTGTGTGTGTNTATATATATATATATATATATATATATATATACACACACACACATACGAGTTCATATGCAAAAAAAAACAAAAACTTGTTTTTAACAATTTATTAAAATCATGTTTTTTTTTTCATAGTGCATTCCAATTAATCTCAATCAAACTGCAGTTAGGTTATTTTGATATAAAGTTAAAATAAAAAAAATACACCTAACTAACACAATAAAACAAAAAAAACATGATTTTGAAAAATTGTAAAAAACCGAGTTATCCGTTTTTGCAAATAAACTGTTCATATATATCTATATATATCTATATATATATATATAGATATATATACATATACATATTTACACACATATATATATATTTCTTTTTAAATATATCATATCAGAACAGTGTATAATAACATTTTTAAGGTAATGCTTTTTTGGGGCTGGGCAAGGGTGTTTTATCCTACATAAGGCACCAGAATAACCAGATTTATGGTGCTCCCACCTCCAAAATACCAAGTGAACCCCTGCACGTACCTCAGGTTGCTTTCGTCCATGCAGAGGATGTGATCAAAAGTCATGAAGTCGTCTTTGGTGACCTAACAAACAGAAAGACCGTATGAGTAACGCATGTAACACTTCATTCGCATTGTCCTGCAGTGACCCAATAATCACGGGCCAGTGGATTCGGCCCACATCCAACCCCCTCTCGCCATTTTTCTCTCTAATTCTTCCTGTCTTTCACCGAAAGAGGTAAATCTGCCGCCAAAAGACCACGACGCTGGCTTGGACGAGCTCCAAGGAACATGAGCAAAGAGCCAGAGCGTGAGTAGACGTGCTGTCTTTGTCTGTTCGAACATTCGCTCCCCTCACTCAAGGCGCGGAGTTAAGAAACGGATCAAAGCACATCTGTGGCTGAATGTAAGTGTGTGCATATATTGAGCAAGACCACATGATTCATTTGGGACGTTACTGCACAGAGACAGTCATAATAGGAATAAATGTTTTCAATTTACAAAAACAACGAAGCGCAAAAAATGGAAATCATGAACCGCACATACGTGAGGGGGGGAGAACAAGGAACGCCAGCCTGGCTACACGTGTTTTCTTGTATAATTGGGGGCTGTGATTTGTGTGAGGTCAACGGCACAAAGATGTCTTTAGTGTGAGCTCAGCTCTATACAGCCTCGTATGAACCTTACCTCTAAGCTTGCCCACATGACTGGAATATCTGGCTGATGGCTGTAATATGTGGGTGGAAAGCACGCGAGTTAAGAGTTTCTTATAGTCTGACGGTAATAGGCCAAACCATGTACATTTCAGGTAAGGTGAGTGAGCGGCCAACTTTGACAAGTTTCAACAAAGCTGCAAGGATATTGCATGTGCCATACAGGTTGCTACAAAAAAATTGATGAAAATCGTTGAATGAGCAATGTGGTAAAACAGGTTCAATTATATCATGAAACAATCTTTTTAGACAAGATGTATCAGTGCTATTGCTTGCTCTAGCATTACAATTGTATTTTTTTCTGCTGTTTACCGTTTTTATTGATATTTTTAAAAGAAATACATTAATAAAACAATGTAGTCCCTTCAGATGCTATAAAAGCATGCTAGAAAGCATGCTCTGTTGTGAAGGGTTGATGATATACAGCAGCAAGAAAAAATTAGAGGCTGCCAAAAATCCGTTACTCCACTTTGTTTCACACACAGCAGCTTTATTGTTATCCAAGTGAACTCTGGTGATTTCTAAACTTCTTTATTTTATATCCTATAAAAATATTGCTCTGATGCGAATAATTGCATTTGAACAACAGGGTCGCAAAATCCAACAACACAGCTTTACAGGTTGCCAAAATCTGTTACCCCTCCTCTGCTTCACAAACAATGGTTTTAATGTTATCCACATTAATTCTGGTGAAGTTTAAACCTCTTTATTTTATATTATTTCTTAGAAAGCACATTGTTCTGTTTAAAGGAGAAGTCCACTGAATGTACCCCCCCCACCCCTTGTCATCCAAGACGTTCATGTATTTCTTTCTTCAGTCGTAAAGAAATTGTGTTTTTTGAGTTAAACATTTCAGGATTTTTCTCCGTATAATGGACTGATATGGTGCCTCGAGTTTGAACTTCCAAAATGCAGTTTACATGCAGCTTCAAAAAAATCCCAAATGCGGTTGTAAACGATCCCAGCCGAGGAAGAAGGGTCTTATCTAGCAAAACGATCAGTTATTTAAATAAAAATAATACAATTTCTATTCTTTTTAATGTCAAACGCTCGTCTTGTCTTGCTCTGCCTGAACTCTGTGTATTCTGGTTCAAGACAGTTAGGGTATGTTGAAAATATGTAAATTGTTTTTCTGGAAGTAACGTACTTCTTTAACAGCTGTAGATTTACGACAGAATCAACATTGAGCCAATCAGCCAGTGTAAATACTAAATGCAACAACACACACAGAATGCCTATTCTTTAATATCATTATTACTGATTTCCGGTGTGTAGTGCTTTTGTGTTGCATGGGTCAGAGTAAGCGTCAAACAGATTTCTACTTCTAATAACCTGTTAATCTGTTTTATATGTGCAGACCGAAATGCTTTTTATTTGTTGGTATGAAACAGAGATTAGACATCACCAGAGTGAATAACACTGAAGCCACTGTGTGTGAAATAGAGGGTACAACAGTATTTCATTAATGTCTATTTCAGCCTTGTTGGATTTAGTGACCCTGCTGTGTGTGTGTTACTGTTAACATCAGAGAAAATGTAATAAGTAATAAAATAATAAAATAAAACAGTTCAGACATCACTGGAGTGAATTTGGGTAACATGGCACTTGTTTTGTTTATTTATTAAGGGGAAAAAATAAAAAATAAAAAGTTTAAGAATTGCAAGATATAAGCTTTTTCAATTTTTGCAATTCCAAGTTTGCATCTCACAATTCTAAGTTTATATCACACATCATATCCTTCCATGAAATAAAAATGTCAAATATAATCTCACATTTCTGACCCTTTTCTTAATATTTCAATTATATCTTACAATTCAGATTTTTTCCCATTCAGAATTCTGCCTTTTATTCTTAGAATTGAAAAAAAAGAGTCAGAATTGTATAGAAGCCCGTTTCTGACATTGAATAAAACATTTTTAAAAAAGACTTTTTCTCTCACAATTCTGACTTTTTTCTTGCAATTGCGAGTTATAAAGTCAGAATTGCAAGATATAAACTCACAGGTGCAAGAAATAAAGTCAAAACTGTGAGATATAAACTCAAAACTCT
>JAHKKF010491936.1:0-20109 GCA_019740295.1 Labeo calbasu
ATATTTTAAAATGTAATATATTCCTGTGATCAAAGATACATTTTCAGCATCATTTCTCCAGTCTTCAGTGTAACATGATCCTTCAGAAATCATTCTAATATGATCATTCTAAGAAGCATTTTTTCCATTATTATTATTATCAATATTTAAAACAGTTGAGTAATTGTTTCAGGATTCTTTGAGAAATAGAAAGATCCAAAGATCAGAATTTATCTGAAAAAAAAGCTTTTGTAACATTATACACTATACCATTCAAAACTTGGAGTCAGCATAATTTTTTTTTGGAAAGAAATTAATACTTGTATTTATCAAGGATGTTTTACATTGATCAAAAGTGCTGATAAAGTCATTTATAATGTTACAAAAGATTTATTTCAGATAAATGATATTTGACTTTTTCTGAAAAAATGTACTCTGTTGTTTTTAACATAATAATAAATGATTTTGAGCAGCAAATTAGAATAGTAGAATGATTTCTAAAGGATCATGTGACTGGAGTAAGAATGCTAAATAATCAGCTTTGAAATTACAGGAATAAAATACATTTAGTAAAAATATTTCAAAATTTTACTGCTTTTGCTGTACTTTGGATCAAATAAACGCAGGCTTGGTGAGCAGAAGAGACTTCTTAAAAGACAATAAAAATCTTACTGTTCAAAAACTTTTGACTATTGCGATTGAAATCCACAGACGCTAATAAATTAAATATAATAATAATTTAAGCACTTAAGTTTGTATTTTGGATTGTTTTCTTTCCACTAGTTTGATTGTTATAAAAAAAGAAAAATAGACCAAACCCCATAACTGACCAATGCGAGAAAAAAACCCCAAAGGTTCTTGCCTTAAATTTAAAAATATTATTTTCCTCATAAGCCTTAACGTTATTTACACACATTTAACGAACACACGCCTCAGGCATTTGAATTGCTCTGATATTAGAAAGCAAAAGCGTGAATGAGTAGAACAGAAGACGAAAGCATAGTGGAGGATGATATGATTGAGGAGAGGATGGGAAGCAGCGGATGGAAGAAGGAGGGAAGGGGAGGAGAGCAGCCAGCGGAAGTCGGCGGGTCGCTGCTGGTTGGTTCGGCGCCGGTGGAGGGAGTCATTCCTGCAGCAGTGCTTCCGGTCGGCATTTTGTTCTGCGAGAGAGAGAGAGAGTCTGTGTGGATTCTTTTATGAGCGCCCAGGAGCCTTTCGGCACCGAATCCTTTCTGCCATCGTCCGGAGTAAAGTGCGAGCTTCCGCGGGCGCCTACGAGAGGAATGACCGCCGCCCGTCCGTATTCATGTTCGCAGTGAGAGGAAGCGGTGCGACCCGGATTATTGTTGTGAGAGGGACACAGCGAGCCCGAACCCCTCCACCTTCACCTTTCAACAACAGAGCCTCAGGTAAATGCGCCGGACCCGTTTCGCTGGTTCCGAGCGGAAAGCACACTAACCCGGTGTCGGGGTGGGACGTGCTTCGGACTTTCCGAAAGGTTATCGGTGTTGTGCAGCCCTCGCTCAGTGTTAGCATACGCGTTAGCTCGGTGCGGGCCCGCAGGCGAATCCGCGGTTCGGATGCTTCGCGAACGAAAGGCCAAAATGGGCCGTTTAAACGGACTCAAACGGTCCGGGGGCTCATCTGGAGATGCAGGTGTGCAGCTGAACCTGAAGCCCGGAGATAAGAGTCACACAGGCCTGCAGCTCCGCAGACCAGAGTAAACAATACTGCCCTCTCAGAGTAAACCTCATTCACCTTCCATCAGAGTAAACAATACTGTGCTTGTAGAGTAAAAGCGTTTTCAGCATCTGTCAGAGTACACTAAATCATACCAGAACAATCCTTATTAACTAGAAATCTGAATAAGCAAAGCTCTCATATTCGAGCAAAACTTATTAGCCATCAGAGTATAAACAATAGTCATAATAAGCAATTCTCATTAGCCGTCTGTCAGAATAAACAAAACTCTCATTCTATTTACCATTTAGCTAAGTAAACAATACCGTAAACACCTAGATCAGATGGTAAACTTGATTAACTCCATCAGTATAAACAATACTCCCTTCTTAAAGCTAAACTTATTAGACATCAAAATAGTTTTATTAATGAGTTCCACAGCATCTAAATTAAAACAAACCTTTGAGAATCTGTTAAAGTAAAGCGCAAACAATACACTCTTGTGTTCAATAATACTGGCCTTTAATTAATCAGAGAAAATCTATAATCAGATATATATATCATTCGTGGTTTTGGCAGAATAATTATCCAAATATTCATAACTAGCTTACTATGTGAAGGGAATATAAATGAATTATTGTAATCTGAAGGGCTTTACCTGCAGCTCAATATACGTTTCGTTTACTAATGCGAATGTGAAATGAATTTCTATGCTTGTTTACTGTTATATCTCTAAATCTCCAAATATAGCATATAAATTAAAGTCATAGTGATATTAGTAATGGCGTACACAAATATTGTAAACATTTCTAATGCTCAAACTGAAAATATATGCCAGTATTATGTTTTTACAAAGGACGAAATAAAATTATCAGTCTTTTATAAACAAATACTTTAATTAATGCACATCTAAACAGTCATTTTTATAGAAAATAAATGTATTTCTAAAATTTTAAAACAATATTGAGGCATGCAGTTGGGTTTGATTTATCATTTATTGTGACAACTAAGATTGATTGATTGATTGAATGAATGAATGAATGAATGAATGAAAGAAATGCTTCCGTTAGCTTTAGCAGTTCATATTCAAAACACGCACAAATCAAAAACCAGAAGTAAATTTAAAGTTCTGTGTCTATTGACGAGATTCTGAGAAGGGATTACGGTTGAAATCGCTCACATTTATGACAAGACTGTCAGATTTGTTGGTTTAAATTGCTGTGGTGTTTTATTGGAGCAGCTGGTGCTGGAGAAACATTGAGCTGTGGCTGTAATCTGGGAATGAGATTTCACATAGGAAACCTATATTAATATATTTACCTTAAAAAAAAAACAACAACAACAGACGTGATAAAGCTTGTCCTGAGCTGAACTTTAGTGTTTGCCAGTTCACTATATATTGATGCTTTTGTTGTACATTTGTTCCTGTTGTCTCTTTCATTTTTGCTTGGATAAATGTTTGTGTAATAACAAATATATTCACTGTAGCACTTTTCTTAGTTTTGCTGCACTAGCACACTATTGCCTAGTCAGTCAATAAGGTACCATGATGAGTCAGATATATATATATATATATATATATATATATATATATATATGATTTGCACATCTGATTTGGTGTTGCACAATGTATGAGTCCTTTTTCATTTGTTGTTGTGTAATTATGGTCTAAATATTGTGTAGTTGTGTCCCTCAATTAGAGGTGATCCACCTGTAGAATTAGTGAATTATTTTGTAATTATTTGTCAGGCTGTTTATATAAAATTGTACCTGATGTTCTTGAATACTAAAGGTTCATTTAAAAAAATTTACTAAAAATGCAGATTCTCCAAATCTGTCTCTAAATGTAAATAATAGTCTTCATTCATTAGTTTTCAACTGCAAAACATTTGGGCACACAAATAATACAAATAACGTAGTAAATTGGTAATGTGGTAATAGTAATAATAATGTAGTTAATAGTAATATTAATGTAGTTAATTATAATCATTATTATTATTGTTAGTAACAATAGTAAATTATTTGCAGTGTATGTAATGTATAAAATATGATACAAATAATAAATATTTTAATATTATTATTAATAGTAATAATAATATTTTGTAGTCAAGGTTAAATTAAAAATTAACCCTGAATGTCATTTGCTAAACGTTTTAAAAATAATCAATAATAGTTGAAAAAACCACAATTGTCAGTTTGTTATTGTTTACATAGGCCATTACCATCTGGTAAAAAAAATTGCAGTTCATCTCAAGAAGTTTTTTCTTTTCAGTTGTATTTTCTCAATGTTTCCTCCATTCCACTGCTTCCAGTTCCTATTATAGCACGAAAAACACAGGGCATCCACAGGCAGCTGCACGTCTTTTATGTTTTGGAATTGATGTTGGAGTCTCACTGAGACTCTGGTGGTTTACTAGAGGAAACGACTGGCTCTTGAGCAGCTGAATGCAGCTGAAGCCAAACTCTAGGTTCTTCCAAATTTGTTGTAACCGTCTGGGGAAGACCTTCCTGTTTCAACAGGACCGTGTCTCCTGCAGCCTGTCCCACTGCCTGATGGGAAACCCTCCTAGAGGAGTGGAGGCTGTTATAGAAGCATTGGGGGGAGGGGCAACTACAAAATAAAGCCCATTTGATGAGCAGATGCGCGTGTAGTTTTGGCCTTGCTTGGTGCCTCTTTTGTTCAGTGCATAATGCATATGCTAAGTTTAAAATGAAGGTTTTTGTTTTTATGTATATGGCTTCATGGCTCTTTTTTTCTTTTATAGATAGTTACCTCCTTTGGTATTTCCACATTTTAAATTTCAGGTTTCCTGATGTCAGTGCTAGCAATCAGTGTCATGTTTATTAAAACATGGAGTTGTGCTGATCTAGTGGTCGTGTTATTATGAAAAAAGTGGTGTTTGCAAAGTTATCATCACTATTATGAAGGTAAAACTAGCTGTGAAAAATATACACTGCCGTTCAAATGTCTGGAGTTAGTAAGATTTTTTTTGAAAATGTTTTTTGAAAATATTTTTAAAAGTAGTCTCGCAAAGGCTGTGTATATTTGATTACAAATACATTACAAACAGTAATATTAGGGTTGGAAAAAAGTGGAAAATTTCCAGTAAATTTCAGAAACATTCAAGAAATTTTGAACACTTTCCAGGATTTTTTGGAAAGTTTTTGGAAATTTACCAGAAAAATTTCACCCCTTTGCAACCCTAGATATGATTAAATATTATTACAGTTTAAAACTACTGTTTTCTGTATTAATATATTTTAAAAAGTAATTAATTCATATGATGCCTGGCTGAATTTTCAGTCTCTATTACACCAGTCTTCAGTGTCACGTGATCCTTCTGAAATTATTCCAGTATGCTGTTGTAATGCTCATAAACATTTCTTATGATAATCAGTGTTGAAAAGATTTGTACTGCTTAATTTTTTTTCAGGGTTCTTTTGATGAATAGAAAATGACAGCGTTTGATAATGTGAAAAGCATACAAAATAAAAATGAAACTAAAGCTAATCATTTTAGTCAACAATGCAAATGCAATGAAAATCTCTTTATGAGCAATTCAAACTAAACTGACAAAGTGAAGTAAAAATTAAAACTAGTGTCATCAGACACTGCTGTTTTCGTTTTTTTTCTTGCTTTCCTTGTCTACATTTTTGCAGCATTGTAGCACTTAAATGAAGTATTTCTAAAAGTGTTTTAATTGCAATATTGTGCGATTGTTTTCGTATGTGACCCTGGACCACAAAACCAGGCTTGGGTAGCATGGGTATATTTGTAGCAATAGCCAAAAATACATTGTATTGGTCAAAATTATCGATTTTGACAAAAATCATTAGGATATTAAGTAAAGATCATATTCAGATAGTTGTATCTCGGCCAAATATTGTCTTGTCTTATAACATACATACCATACATCAATGGAAAGCTTATTTATTCAGCTTTCAGATGATGTTTAAATTTCAGTCTCAAGTGGTTTTGTGGTCCAGGGTCACATATGTCAGGAAAGAAAGCACTCATAATACCGAACCTGATGCTGATGGTGGTGTCATCATCATGTCCTCTTCTTCCTCTCGCAGCAAAAGATGTAAAGGTGGATCAGTGAGCAGCGACACTGAGCGACCTGTGCATCCACGCGAGCTCCCTGCCCTTCTTCAGCATGAATGGGGATATGCCTCATGTTCCTATCACCACTCTCGCTGGGATCGCAAGCCTCACTGACCGTAAGTTGCACGAACGCTTGGTGCCTGAACTTGTATAGTTCCCTTAACATTTAGCATTTAGAAATGTAATGTTACTGATTTCTATATAGGTGTTAAAAATACTTGGTGTGCCTTCAAAAGTTGGTTTTGATATTCATCCAAATGGTATATACTGATAAATGCCATCTTTTGATTGGCTATCGAAGAAGTTGATTAAATGTCTGTTCATACCTTTAAAATTGATAGGGCTTGGAGTTGATTTGCACAGGCAATAATTTTCTTTGTGACTGGATCGAAACGGGACGTCCCAACGAAATGAGTGAAATATTTCACGCCTCCTGTTGTGATAAGGAATAACTCATTTTTTTGGTGTGTTTTTATTTCACAGTGTTAAATCAGCTGCCTCTCCCTTCCCCTCTACCTGCCACCACCACTAAGAGCCTGCTGTATAATGGGAGGATCGCCGAGGAGGTCAGCTGTCTGCTGTCCCGGCGGGACGACACTCTCGTGTCCCAGCTGGCCCACAGCCTCAACCAGGTGTCCACCGAGCACATGTGGGTATCTCACCTCGGCCTCCTTTCTTCAGTACATCCTCACCCTAATGTGTTTATCCTTACATGCTATGTTGAATATCTGTGAATCTCATTCCGTCTTAACGTGCAGAGAGCTGAAGGACAACTTGGGCAGTGATGACCCGGAAGGAGATGTGCCTCTACTGCTACAGACGGTGCTGTCCAGGAACCCCAATGTCTTCAGGGAGAAAAGTACGCCCACCCGATACGGGGTTCAGGGCGGTAAGGAGAAACTGCAGAAATAAAGCTGTTTAGTCTGGGCATGCTTTTATTCTGTGATCTCTGCTTGAGCTCCCTGGATTTGAAATCCCGTTTTTTTTGTAGTTTCCAGACTGTAGTTGGTGTTAATTAGTGGTAACATTAATTATAATTTTAGATGTATGAAATCCAAATGCCTTTGCAAGTGCCATAATCTTTTTAAATTTGGCTCTGGGTTTGCACTGTTGTTTAAAAGTTTGGGATCAGCAGGATTTGATTTTTTTTTTTTTCCTGAAGAAGTCTCTTATGCTCACTAAGGCTTGCATTTATTTAATCAAAAATACAGGAAAAAGAGTAATATTATGAAATAGGCTATTTAAAATAACTCTTTTAAATTTTACATTTATTATTTTGTTCCTGTTATGGGAAAGCTGAATTATCGGTAACCATTTCTCTATTCTTCAGTGTCACATGATTTTTTTGGAGAAATTATTCTAATATGTGACCCTGGACAACAAAACCAGTCATAAGTAGCATGGGTATATTTTTAGCAATAGGCAAAAATTCATTGTATGGGTCAAAATGATCAATTTTTCTGTTATGCCAAAAATCATTAGGATGTTAAGTAAAAATCATGTTCCATGAAGATATTTTGTAAATTTCTGACAGTAAATATATCGAAACTTAATTTTTGATTAGTAATATGCATTGCTAAGAACTTAATTTGGACAATTTTAAAGGCGATTTTCTCAATATTTAGATTTTTTTTGCTCCCTCAGATTCCAGATTTTCAAATAGTTGTATCTCTGCCAAATATTGCCCTATACTAACAAACCATACATCAATGGAAAACATGTTTATTCAGTTTTCAGATGATGTATAAATTTCCATTTCAAAAAATTGACCCTTATGACTGTTTTTCTTATCCATGGTCACATATGTTGATTTGGTGCTAAAGGAACAACTTATTGTCACATTTGAAAACAGTTGTTCTGCTTAATATTTTAGTGGAAAATGTGACAATATTATTCAGAATTATATGATAAATATAAAGTTCAAAAGAATATAAATTCAGTTTCGATCAATTTAATGCATCCTTGCTGGAAAACAAAGTATTAATTTCCTGACCCTAAACTTTTGAACAGCAGTGTATATTTGAAAGTATTGTAAGTGTTTAGTTATTTTATTGCTGACTGAGTTTGAACTTTTTGGAGTTCTAGTCAAATGGCATTGCAAATGTGAGCTTGAATTGACATGTCATTTGTCCCATGAAGTCAACACTTCCAACCATGATTTGTTGACACTCTTTGTTTTATGTTTTAAAGGTTTAATGCAACAGCCAATGATACCACCGTACAAGATGCCTCAGAATTCAATGCATGGAAGTCCGGCGTCAAACTACCAGCAAACCACTATAACTCCGAGCCCTCCCAGGTACTGTTCCAGTTTCCTTTTTATTTGGGTTAGATAGGTAAGTGTGATCAACGGAATTAAAATATGCAGAAAATCATGGTTCCATTTCCAGTCTGTGTACTGACCAGTTCTGCTCTTACTCGACAGCCGATATGTTCAACCTCAGGCGGGTTCTGGTACCAGGTACATGCCCCAGCAGAACAGCCCAGTGCCCAGTCCATATGCGCCACAGAGCCCGGCAGGATACATGCAGTACAGCCACCCACCCAGCTACCCTCAGCACCAACAGATCCAGCAAGGTGAGTCTCTGTTCTCCTTCCTGACGTGAACCTCAAGAGGATTAGCACCATTTTCAGTATCTATAGTCTTAAAACACCTCAAGGCTCAAGGAAAAGTGGTTTTAATAGGATTTGTTCTTTCATCCCTGTCCCTAGCTGAATGATATGACTGAAAACCATCCCTGGCTGTTAAAATCAAAAGATGAAATCTTTATTTAATTTTAATTTCTTAATGCATATTCTTGTTCTTATTGTGAACTATTAATCACTGCAGATTATTCCAAGTAAAAATAAATCAGTGAGTAAGTATTTTTGTGTGTGTGTGTTGCAGTATCCGTATCCAGTCCAATAGTTCCTGGTGGCATGAGAAACATCCATGACAACAAGGTCTCCTGTCAAGTGTCGGGTAACTCTAACCATAATGCGAGGCATTGCTCCAACGATGAGTACATCAGCATCGTCCAGAGACTTGGAAATGATGTGAGTGCTCTCCAGCAGAAGTTTTTATAACCCTACATATATTTCTGACTCCAAATTAATTTTATTATTTCAGTTGGGCCTCAGTGTTTATTAGCAGCACATTTTTCAACCCATGTTGTCTGTTTTTTCACAGGAGAGTGACCCCGCTATGAGAAACGCCTCCTTTCCTGTACGCTCCGTCTGCTCCCCTGCTGGAAGTGAAGGAACTCCAAAAGGTAGGTTGAACCTCCATTTTTGTACATATGCCATTTTTAGATGGGGTGTGCTTTTAGGCCCCTGCATTGTACTTTGGGTACATTTGAGGCATCGGCGTAAGTACCACATAAGTAGGAAGCAACTCAAGAGTGAGATGCCAGATTCACGGTTTCATTTGTGTGGATGTCACTTTGAACATACACCCTTTACACAAACGCTTGTACTTGTTTGTATAGCACGAGCATGCTTTCTGTTCTCCCAAGAAAATGTATTCAGAGACAAGCAGCTGTGAGAAATTATACTGTACTCTTGTTAAGATGTGATGTAAGGAAAACTGTTTCCTGATCCAAGCCTCTATTCTTTTCATTTGAGAATATTATCTCAACAGACTTTATGGGCACTGTTTATTTATAGCACACATTTAAATTAATGTGAGTCTCCAGGCTCACGATTCAAAAAGATAAAATCATGAAAGATCAATTACTATCTGGTTAACTCAGATTTCTATATGGAGATAAAGGTTAGGATTGTTATTTTTTTGGCAGTTCTACTGTATATTATGAACCTATGTTGTTTACTTTTGGGATCTTATTGAGTGTTTGGACTCACAAGGTCAGACTCGATATGGAGGGTTAACATGGGTGTAAAAATTGAAAAGATGCAAAAATTAAACCATTCAAACTCTGACAAGCTGGTTCATTCCACCAGCTCTTAATATGTTGCCATATTGCTGATTTTCACAGAAGTATGATTTTCTACTTTATTTTCAGTTGGATCTCGGCCGCCCTTGATTCTTCAGTCTCCTCCACCCTATACCTCCCCTAGAGATGCTGCTCCTGACCTCCTGTTGGACTCTCCTGAACGGAAAAAGAAGCAGAAAAAGTTAATGAAAGAGGAGGGGGGTAAAGGTGCCATGTATGACATTGTCAGCTCACCCACTAAAGACTCCACAAAGCTAACAATAAAGTTGTCTCGAGTGAAGTCTTCAGAGACTGAGCAGTCAGCTGAGCCGTTGTCAGCGGTAGAGCATGGCTCAGATGCTGAGAATGAACTATCGTGCAATAGCTTACCATACCACCGGAACCCCCAGGAACGGCTCTCCGCAGGACAGTGTATTTCGGGTGAGCAGTCGGCCTACCAGCAGGTTCCTGTACTACAGAACACTGGGGCACTTGCAGCCAAGCAACCCGGGGTAGTTAGTGGAACCCCCTACGACGAGGCAGAGCTGGACGCTCTTGCTGAGATCGAAAGGATTGAGAGGGAATCCGCTATAGAACGAGAACGCTGCTCTAAGGAAGTTCAAGATAAAGGTTGTTTTTTTTTTTTTTTCTAGTTGTCACTTGATGTGCATGCTTTTAATCAATTATCTAAATGCTTTAATCTGTATGACAGCTTTTATTAGTGTACTTGTACAGGTGAAACATGCTAACAACACTGATAACTACAACTGATAGCAATGTCCTGGCTCCCACTCAGAACATTTAAGCACCTGCATTGTAACACCTTACCTTAGCGACCGCAAAGCAGTTCCCTGGCACCCACCTAGAACATCCTTACCACATCGTAATATAGTAACAACTTACCTTGCCATTTGCGAAGCAGGATCCTGGCAACCACCTACATTAAAACCCCATTTTAATGTAGTAACAACTTACCGTACCCATTGTAAAGCTAGACCCTGACAACTAATCCAGAACATCCTAGCAACCACCTGCTAATATAGTAACAACTTTCCTTACCATTTGCGCAGTAGCACCCTGGCAACTACTCCAGAACCTACAAGCAACCGCATTGTAATACAGTAACACCCTACCAATTGTAAAGCTGGACCCTGGCAACCACCCTAGAACATCCTAGCAGCCACGTCGTAATATAGTAACAACTTACCTTACCAATGAAATAGCAGGAGAGAGAAAAACAAATTCTAACAACCATTCAAAATACCTTAAAAACCACAGAGCAGGATCCTGGCATGTACCCAGAACTTCCTGACACTTGAAGGATAACTTGTTTACTGCCAATGATATCACCTTAGCAACCACAAAGCAGCACCCTGGTAACCACCTAGAGCAGAGGTTCTCAACTTTGGCCCTCGCAGTCCACTTTCCTGCAAAGTTTAGCTCCAACCTTGCCTCCCCTGCCAGTAACTTTCTAGTGATCGTGAAGACCTTGATTACCGTGCTCAGGTGGTTGATTAGGGTTGGAGCTAAACTCTGCAGGAAAATGGACCTCGAGGGCTAGAGAGAGAACCCCTGACTTAGAGCGTCCTAGCAACTGTATAGTAACAGCGTAACTACCTACCAGAGCCCTAGCAATCACACAGTAACATGCTTACAACCAATCAGAACCCCTTGAGAACCACATAGCAACACCTTGGCAACAACGTAGAACATTTTTGCAACCACATAGTAATGTTGTAACCCATTACCTTAGTGGCCACAAAACCAAAAGCACCCTGGTAGTCACCCAGAAACATGATAATGACAACCACATGGCAGTGCCCTTGGCAACCACAGAAAACCCTAGAGTTTTGCATGGGCAAACCCTCATATTTGTTGATAAAAATATACGTGTGTTGAATACTGCTTCTTACCTGTGTGATTTTTAACTGCAGACAAACCTCTGAAGAAGAGAAAGCAAGATTCGTACCCTCAGGAACCAGGAGCTGCGGGCACCGCGGGCGCTTCTGGGACACCTGGCGTGGGTGGCGGATGCAATGCTGGGAACAAACTGGTACCTCAAGAGGCTTGTGCTGCTAGTAACGGAGCCAGTCGGCCAGCCTTGATGGTCAGTATAGACCTGCAGCAGGCAGGCAGGGTGGAAGGGCCAGTGGACTCCTGTCCTGTCCCTGCAGCAGAGGCCCAGCGCTGGCCAGAAGATGGTTCTGAATCCACCGGGGTCTTGCGACTTAAATCAAAGACAGATGGAGAGGTGCAGAGGACGGTAGATGGTCGTCCAGAAGTCATCAAGCAACGGGTGGAAACAACACCTCAGAAAACAGCTTCCGATGGACGACCAGAGACTCCTAAACACAAGCATGAGAACCGCCGGGAGATCTCCAACAAAGTGAGTTCAGAAAAGAGATCGGATCTCTCCAAGCACAGACATGACGGTAAACCTGACAAAGTGAGGCCTGAAGGAAAAGGTCATGAAACTTCCAGAAAGCAGGAAGGACGGTCGGAGTCAACTCGGGAGAGCAAAGAGGAGCGGCAAAAAGATCGGGACAGTGAAGGCTCCAAAGTCAGACGACCAGACACATCCAAGTCCAGTCGGGTAGAGCACAACAGGGACGTAGATCGGGACCAGGAACGGGAAAAAGAAGGGGAAATTCGGGACAAAGAGCGAGAGAAAGATCGAGACAAGGTGCGGGACAAGGAGCAGGAGAAAGATCGGGACAAGGTGCGGGACAAGGACCAGGAGAAAGATCGGGACAAGGTGCGGGACAAGGACCAGGAGAAAGATCGGGACAAGGTGCGGGACAAGGACCAGGAGAAAGATCGGGACAAGGTCCGGGAGAAGGATCGGGACAAGGTCCGGGAGAAGGATAGGGACAAGCTACGGGAGAAAGATCGGGACAAGGTGAGGGAAAAAGATCGGGACAAGGAGCGGGTTAAAAATCGGGACAGGGAGCGGGAGAAAGACCGGGACAAGGATCGGGAGAAAGACCGGGACAAGGATCGGGAGAAAGACCGGGACAAGGATCGGGAGAAAGACCGAGACAAGGAGCGGGAGAAAGACCGGGACAAGGAGCGGGAGAAAGACCGGGATAAGGAGCGGGTAAAAGACCGGGACAAGGAGCGGGTAAAAGACCGGGACAAGGAACGAGAGAAAGATCGGGACAAGGAGCGAGAGAAAGATCAGGACAAGGAACAGGAGAGGGTCCGGGACAAAGATCGGGACAGAGATCGAGACCAAGAAAAGAAACGGCACGCAGAATCTACAGAGTCCCGGGACAAGCGGTCTCCTGAGCAGCGCTCCCGTCCTGACAGTCCTCGGGTGAAGCAGGAATCCCGTAGTGGAGCAGAATCCAAAACAAAAGCTGAACGGTCAGTCCACAAAACTTCCAACAACAAAGATGAGAAACGGAGTGGAGACAAGAACCGACTCGATGGACACAAGCCTCCATCCTTGGACAGTAAAGCGGTAGAGTTTCCCAACTACCTACTGGGGGGCAAATCGGGTGCATTAAAGAACTTTGTTATTCCCAAGTTGAAGCGGGACAAAGATGGTAACGTGATGCAGGAAATGCGACGAGAGCTGTTTGCTGAGCCACTTGTGAAATTAGAAAAACTGGACCTGGTGGAGGATCTCAATAAAGGTGCCAAACCTGTTGTTGTTCTGAAGAAGCTTTCCATTGATGAAGTCCAGAAGTTGATTAGTAATTCACGCAAGTCAAGCAAGAGCAGGTCGTCTTATGGAAAATCACATGGAGGTAAGGTTTTTTTTTTTTTTTTTCTTTTTTTTTCCCTTCAGAGTTGATGGACTGTCTAAATATGCATTTGAAGAGTTTGAGTAGCCCTCTCTGTAGGGGCTTCAATGATTCAGTGTTAATGAAACTTCCTCGTCATGTGCTGGCAGAGACTGATTCCCGTATGCCACTGTGTGAGAGGGTGAAAATGAATAAACGCAGACGCAGCTCCACTAATGAGAAGCCCAAGTATGCTGAAGTCAGCTCAGATGATGACAATACCTCTGTAGAACGTAAGTAAATATACTGAATCAAATGTTGTTTTCACACTTAATGTGGCTGTTTGATCTGAATCAGGAATTCATTGTTAATGTTGGTACCAAAAATGAAATGGAAAGCAATGCTTTGGTTTAGTTGGTGTTACTAAACTAATATTCCTACAGAATGTGGTTAGTTCACATTTACATTAACTAGAAACTGTATTGTGGATCACTTTAGTCTTCCCATTTGTAATGGCTTCATTGAGAGTTTTTACACTAGTCCAGATTTGAACAGATGAATAATCGAACCCATGTTTGCTTGAAAACCTAAAGTGTTATTGACAGTTTTTCTAGCTGTCCCCAGTATTTCTTCTGAACAATAATGTCTCCTCTGCTTGATTACTTGGAGTTGAGACAGATTTAAGTAGCTTTTTTCCATTTTAGTGCCCCCAAAGCGTTCAAAAAAGGACCGAGACAAAACATGGGAATATGAAGAAAAGGAACGGAGGGGTTCTGGAGATCACCGGCGAAGTGGAGGTCACTCTGACAGCCGGAGAGGTTCAGGCAGTCGATACAGAGATCGCAGTCCCGTGGACTCGGATGAAGATTCGCCCCCTCCCAGCCTCAGTGATCGTAAGTGACCAGTTAGCAGTGTTGACAGTTTTGTTGCTCAAATGGGTTGAAGTGTAGAAATAACTCTGTTCTTTGACATCCTTTAACAACAGTTGCCAGAAAGCTGAAGAAGAAGGAAAAGCAGAAAAAGAGGAAAGCCTACGAGCCCAAACTGACTGAAGATGGTATGTTTGTCGTTTCCAATCAGTGTTGAGCAATCTGAAATGCTAAAATCTTTAGTAATCCACCTTGTGCTCCACAGAAATGATGGACTCCTCCACATTCAAGAGATTTTCCACCAGTGTTGACAATATTCTTGAAAACCTTGAAGATGTGGACTTGACATCGTTAGGTAAATGTGCAAATGTGGAGACCTTATTGCATTTGGCATTGAAGGTTCAAATTATTTCAGATTCTGTTGAACTGGAATGCTTCTGCAAGTTTGACAGTAATTGATTTAATGAATGCAGATGATGACGAGATTCCTCAGGAGCTGCTCCTTGGCAAACACCAGCTCTCGGAGTTAAGCAGTGAATCAGCCAAAATAAAGGCTATGGGCATCATGCATAAGGTAGGTACAGAATCACCTGGGACCTGTCTCAAGAGACAGGACACATCCGAAATACCTGATTTTTTTTTTTTTTTTTTTTCTTAAATCTTCAACTGCTTTTATTCTCAGATTCCATCTGATAAGATGGTGAAAGTCCAGAGTATTTTGGAAAAGAACATTCAGGATGGTTCAAAGCTCTCCACCCTCATGAATCATGTAAGCGTCATTGTAGCTTCTATCGGCGGAACGTCTTTGCCGTCGACTCTCGCTGACAGGTTCCCTGTCCTTGTGATTTCAGGACAACGACAGGGACGATGAGGAGCGTTTGTGGCGTGACCTCATCATGGAACGTGTCACCAAATCTGCTGATGCTTGTCTGACGGCTCTTAACATCATGACCTCAGCACGAATGCCGAAGGCCGTTTACATTGAGGATGTTATCGAGAGGGTCGTGCAGTACACCAAGTTTCATCTACAGAACACGCTGTACCCGCAGTACGACCCCGTCTACAGGGTGGACCCTCATGGCGGTCAGTCCTACACCTTAACACAGTGTCCTAACTACAAGATCCTTTTTGTGAAATCTCATTGGTCCCTTATTATCAGATGTGTTCCTATTGGCTGTATTGTAATGTTATCATATTGCTTTCATTTTGGACTTAAAAATCGCTTGATGCTGGAAACTTTACTAGTTAGAACTTGTTTTTTTTCCCCTCCATATGTATACATAGTTCTTTACTTTCAAACCTGAAGTATGACCAGCATGAATTGTGTACATTTTAGGAAGAAAAATGCTGCATTTTCAAATACATTTAAAATATGCAGTTCTATTAAAAAAATCTAAAATTATTTATAAAATTATTAATAAATATTTGTTGATTTTACAATACAATAGTATTGCATGCAATAGTAAGATTTTTTTTTTTAATTATTAAAAAAAAAATTTAATAATAGTACTGTTGTTATAATATAGTCATTTTAAATGGGTAAAACAGGCTTTTTTTTGGCCTTCGCTAATCACATGCCTGGTCTAGGGCTTTCATTGCATGCAAAATAGAAGTCTGTGTTTACATAAAATATGTGTGTGTACTGTGTATATTAATTATGTATATACACTGTTTTAACGACTTAAAATTGCCTTAAAATTAAGTTCACTCAACTCAAATATCTATGTTTTCATGTAGTTCAACTTAACATTTCATGTTGACTAAATTAAGGCAGTGCGAACACTTACTTTTTTTTTTTTAAGTTGAAACAACTTTTTTTACAGTGTATAAATACACACTCATACATGTAATTTAAAAATATTTCCATGTATACATATATATTTATATTATATACAAGTTATATGTACATATACATATTTTCTATATAAATATAGCATATTTTTCTTAAATGTATCCATGTGTCTGCCTGTATTTATATGCACATAATAAACATACACAGTACACGCAAATATTTTATGCAAAAACAAACTTTTATTTTGCATGCAATTAATCACATGACCAGGCTAAGGCTGTCAAACGATTAGTTTGACAGCCTTAGCCTGGTCATCACAATTGTCAAACAATCGTCCAAATTATTTCCGTTCTTGCTCTGTTTCAGGTGGAACACTAAGCTCAAAAGCCAAGCGAGCAAAGTGCTCAACGCACAAGCAGAAAGTTACTGTCATGCTCTACAACAAAGTTTGTGACGTTATCAGTAACCTGTCTGAACTCTTGGAGATTCAGCTTTTGACTGACACGACCATCCTTCAGGTGAGAGTCTGATACCTGACTGCTGCTTCATATGAATAAAATTCTCCTGTTCTTAACTGCAGTCAGTCCTCGCAGTTGCGAAAGTTATTACATTTTGGCGAAATATTACGAAAACAAACATTTCATGCACTAATGAATCAAGCAGAATAAAGCCAGAAACATGAATTTAGAATCTAGATGTAGTCAGTTATTAAATCCATGCAATTATTGTGTGTCTCTCTCTACAGATCTCGTCTCTAGGTATCACTCCGTTCTTCGTTGAGAATGTGAGCGAGTTGCAGCTTTGTGCCATTAAACTAGTGACGGCTGTAAGTACCAGTGCAGTTCAGCTTTTTTTACGCTATGCTTTGATGTGCTAACTACGTTTAACACTGTTGTGTTGTGGAATTTCTAGGTGTTCTCTAGATATGAGAAGCACAGGCAGCTGATCCTCGAAGAGATCTTCACATCTCTTGCCAGACTGCCAACCAGCAAGAGAAACTTGAGAAATTTCAGGTATATGCTACAGTCTGGTCTACCAGTCGACAAGGGCAGTATTTGAGCATGTGTATTGACTATATACTGTGTTTAGACTGAACAGCAGTGACATGGATGGGGAGCCCATGTACATTCAGATGGTGACGGCGCTGGTTCTGCAGCTCATTCAGTGTGTGGTTCATCTGCCTTCTGATAAAGACTCAGATGATGATAATGACAGAAAGGTAAGAGTTACATTTGATTTTCAGATTGAAAAAGAGGATTGTCCTTGTTTTTTTGATCAATTAAGTGCAGTCCACTCAGAACATTTCTGTAAAATAAAACATAAGTCCTACTAGGGCTTGGTGATTTTTCAGATTTTATAGATTAATTAAAATTTAATGTTTCGACATGATTCTATTTTTTAGAAATCGAGGAAATGCAATTTTGAATAGAAATATTACCAAACGTTAGAATTAGGCACTTTGACAATATGCCAATGATAATAGTAAAGAGAAAAGAATGATCTAACCGCATGTCGGCGCATTAATTGCTCACGTATGATGTGCTCATACCGCTAGGCGCCATTCACACAGAATGCTCTTTTGTGTTAACAAAGATGCGACACGGGCAGTGAAATAGGAAAAACATGCAAGAAGGTGGGAGAGGTGCTGCATAAGACCAGAGTGCAACAGTCAAACGCGTCCATGTTTACATAGAAAAAACAATGGAAAAGCAGTGCAATTGAATAAAAAAAAAAAAAACTATAAAAAACTACTGTATGTCTGATATTTTGTGTTTGCATCATGGTGACAGGCTGAAAGATGCTGTTTATTGTTTTTACAGAACATTTATAGATAATAATAGTCCACTTGAGTTATACCTTTGAATTTGAATTACCTTGACTTTCGAGATTTTATTTTCCTCGTATTATTTCTTAACATATCATACGCATAAGACAAGTTTGTACTAGATGTAGTTGTAGTACATGCATCTTTTTTGCATCTTACTTACGTCATGTTGATAACTTCTTGTGTGGTGCACTTGGAATAGAATTTTCTTTAAATAGAGGGTTAATAAAGTAAAAGTTATGTGCATCATATTGTAGTTACATTTTCAAACTGACTAGTTAAAAGTCATTAAGAAATGCGAGAATCGCTCAAATGTTCTGAAGAAAATTGAGATTTGAAGTTTTTTGCCATATCACCCAGCCCTAAAACCTACACTACTGCTCAGTTTGGGGTTGGTAAGAATTTTTCCATTTTTTTTTTTTTGAGTCTCATGATATTAATTTCTTTAAATAAGATAATCTTACTGACCCTAAACTTTTGAGGTAATTTATATATTCTATTAAAGGCACACTAGCAAGAAGACCTTGTTTAAAACCTTTTTTGGCATATTTTAGTGCTTGGTTTGTATACTTAGCTAATAGCTACATGCTGAAACTGTCACATTACGATAAGTGAATGTGAGTTTCTGCAATCAAAAACTGCATTTCAAGAATGTTTGATATTTTTTATTTATTTATGCATTTAGGCTTGTTTTATAACATTATTACATTTTCTTCTCAGGTTGATCAGGATGTATTAATCACAAACTCATATGAGACTGCAATGAGGACAGCACAAAACTTTCTCTCAGTTTTCCTCAAAAAGTAAGAAAAGCCCCTGACATTATTCCACCCACATATTTCAACCAATTCTTTAATTGGGGAAAAATGAACTTTTAAGTCATTTATATTTAAACAGTGTGCTTCTGGGATCAGTAATGCATATCTTTGTGTCTAAATGCCGTGTGTTTAAGCTGAGTATGTTCAGTGTCTCAGGAAACACCTGTTTTACTCTCATCTGATGGTTTTCAACAGGGCTTAACCATACCATCTCAGGCCAAACAACACCTGCATTGTTAACTTATTGTTGTAGTTTTACTTAATTTTTGTACTGTCTCTAAATGTTTTAATTTAAGTTTATTTTTACTTGTAAATTCTTTCGAGGCACAGGTGTTTTGTTTATTTGACAGGGACAATACTGATTAACTGCAAAGTATGCTAAGTAAAATATAGTAATTTATGGAAATTAAGTTGCACTGTTATGTGTATTAATATATATCTATTTTTTACATTTCAGGTGTGGTAGTAAGCAAGGTGAAGACGACTATAGACCACTGTTTGAGAACTTTGTTCAGGATCTGCTGTCTACAGTGAATAAACCTGATTGGCCAGCTGCAGAGTTGCTACTGAGCCTTCTGGGAAGGCTTCTGGTAAGTTTCGGATTGATATTTCTCAGATTGTGTACCGTTACATCACTTGAAAACTCACACAACGCTCTGGTTTCTTTTGGTAGGTTCACCAGTTCAGTAATAAGCAGACAGAGATGGCTTTGAGAGTGGCTTCTTTGGATTATCTGGGCACAGTGGCTGCGCGTCTTCGCAAAGATGCCGTCACCAGCAAAATGGACCAGCGTTCAATCAACCGCATCCTCGGAGAGGTAAACGACAGAGTCCAACTGTCACATGTATGAATCCCTCCTGGTCTGAAAGAAACTCATGCCAGTTTGTGTTTTACAGAACTCGGGTGGTGATGAGATTCAGCAGCTGCAGAAAGCTCTGCTGAATTACTTGGACGAAAACGTAGAAACTGACCCGTCACTAATGGTGAGGAAATTCAAACATATTGTAAAAGGAAAAAAGCTTAGAGAATCTCAGTTGGTTTTAATGGTGTGGTGATGTTTCATTTTCAATAGTTTGCGCGGAAGTTTTATATCGCACAGTGGTTCAGGGACACTAGCACTGAGACAGAGAAAGCCATGAAATCGCAGAGTCAGAGGGATGACGACTCGTCCGATGGGCCGCACCATGCCAGGGACGTCGAGACCGCTAGTGAGATCTTGCAGAAAGCGGAAGCACGCAAGAAGTTCCTCCGGTCTGTTATCAAGACCTCGGCATCGAAATTCAGCTCACTGAGGTACAAAGAGCAGCGTTTTTTTTTTTTTTTTTTTAAACCAAAACAATAGCTTTGTTACAAGGATAGTTCACTCAAAAATTAATGTTCTGTCATCATTAACACGTTT
>JAHKKF010491938.1:0-12936 GCA_019740295.1 Labeo calbasu
GATCGCGTTGGCTTATGCTTCTAGAAATGAGGCCTGTCCGTAGGGAGTGCACGCCCACTCAACGAGAAAAATGGCTTCGTCGTGGGCTTGGGCAAAAGGTATGTCGGTTCAGGATATTTGTCTGGCAGCAGGATGGTCTTCACAAGACATTTTTGCCAGATTTTACAACCTGGAGATTCTGTCATTTGCACCGCTCGTTCTATCTGTGCAGTGATGTATCTGCAGCTTGGTAATTGGCCGTTGCCCGCACCTGGCCATGCCCCCCAGACGACGAGGGTGGTTTCGTGGCTCCAGCAGTGCTGCGGCCAGTCCATGTGTAGTGTTATGCTGTATTACTGTGCTTAGTCCCACTCGGGTAGAGCTGGAGGGCGCCGTTCTTCTCTGAGTGTTCTATGAAGCAGTTAACGTGCTCGGCTCTATGGGGTCTGGCTCATTAAACTCTTCTCACCATGTATGGGATTACAACACAGCGGGATTGTACGCGTTCCCCAAGCGTATGCTAACGCAGTGTCGAGAGACCGAACTTGATAGGGAACGTCTCCGGTTACGTATGTAATCTCGGTTCCCTGAAAGGAGGGAACGAGACACTGCGCGCGCTGCTGTATTGTAATCATCAGAGTCTTGTACCTGTTCGAACAGTCGAAAGATTCTGAGTTAATGACGCTCGGCCCGACGTATATATAGTGGGTGGCTCCGCCCCTAGGTCGAGCGCTCGAGCGTCATTGGCTGGTAAAGTTTACCGGTGCGATGCAATCAGGCTTCAGTATTTGGGAGGAGGGGGATAACCCCCAAGTGTATGCTAACGCAGTGTCTCGTTCCCTCCTTTCAGGGAACCGAGGTTACATGCGTAACCGGAGACGTTTTCCACCCGATTGGAATCAAATCAAAGATGAGTATCAATAATTATCAAAAAAAGTTAAAACTTTCAACTCACCATCGCGAAGGGACGCCAAAACATTTGAAAGCCATAACTACGCACCTGTTTGTCCTATTGACTTAAACATTGGTAGGCGTCGCCTTGGTCCAAAGTCCCACAAGTGTAAAAAAAAAACCTACTTTTGCAAACTAGTTCTAGGTTTTTCACTCAATCTGGGAAGAAAACCACTGTGGTACAATTCTCTGGACTCTGTAGGCCAATAATTATCCAAAAAAAAAAGTCGAAATGTACCCTTTGGGAACCTATAATGGTGTTGTTTAGGAAAGGGGCCTGTCCAGATATACTCAAAAGCCTATTAAGCCTAAAGGAAAACTCAAAGCTTCAGGAAACATGGTGATTCTAAACAAGCATGCAAAGGTTTAGGTAGATGGGATCAGAGCTGGCTCTATAACAGTCATAAACGTAAAACATTTTTCTTTGGTTAATTACCTGAATTTGCCAGAAGCTTTTTTTTTTTTCAAATTGATTTAGGTTGTTACAGGCTTGATAAATAATATGTAATGTCTTTTTTTTTTATATGTGCTTAAATGCCTTAAAGCGCTTGAACCCCAGTAATCGCTGCTCAGATTTGATCATGTGAGCCTGACAAAATATTCAGGTATTTTGCATATTTTGAAAAACCTACTTTTGCAAACTGGTCCTAGGTTTTTTTTGCCTGATTGGAACCAAACCAGTTCCAGGAAGATTCTCTGGAGAGTGAACATCAATAATTATCAAAAAAAAAAAGTTTTGACTTTGAAAACATTGAACTTTCAAAACGTTTGAAAGGGGCAGGGCCACTTTTAGTAAAATGCGTATAACTCCTGAATGGAGTGAGATATATTCACCAAACTCTTGCTTATGTAAGAGCTTGATCTGAAGTAACAGGAAAAAAGTCGTGGAGCTTGGCCACTTGGTGGTGCTATAATACGGAAAAAACATAAAAATGGCTATAACTGCACAACCATTTGTCCTATCAACATGAAAACCGGCCACTGGAGGAGTGATATTGCATTTTTGAAGGCCCTAAACCAGTGGTTCTCAAAGTGTGGTATGAGGTGGTACTCAGGCTCCCTCTAGTGGTATGCAGAGGAATCACTAAATTAAATATAAATAAATGTTAAAACACCATAAAATTTAATTTAATCATTATTTGATTTAAGTTTTTATTATATATATTTATATATATACAGGGGTTGGACAATGAAACTGAAACACCTGGTTTTAGACCACAATTAGTATGGTGTTGGGCTTACTTTTGCGGCAAATACAGCATCATTTCRTCTTGGGAATGAAAAATACAAGTCCTGCACTGTAGCCAGAGGGATTTTGAGCCAAACCTCTTGCAGAAGGTCACTATATGATGCTGGTGTAGGAAAACGTTTTCTGACTCACTCCTCCAAAACACCCCAAAGTGGCTCAATAATATATATATATGTATATACATACACATACATACATACATGCATTTACATGTACAGTACAATATTTATTTAACTGTTAGGTACAACACAATTTTTAGTTTAATCATTATTTAAGTTTTTTTATTTACCTGTTTGTAAGCACTGTGCAGTGTTAATGTTCAAACTGTGGGTTTACAATGTTAAAGTGGCTGACAACAATAAATATTCTTATTAGGAATAAAACTGCCTCGCTTTGCAGAGCTGTAGCTGAATAGTTAGGCCTACTACGCTACTGTATTTTATTGTTGGTCATTATGCTGGTACTTGGAGAGACAAATATTTTGGTATTTGTGGTTCTTGGTATAAAAAGTTTGAGAACCACTGCTGTAAACGATTGTAAACGTTGGGCGGTTTTTCACACAATATTCATATCGTATGATAGAACTCCTCATTCTGGACAACTTTGCCTCTCGAACCACTGCTGTCATTCAAACTGTTTGTTAAATGATTGAGAAGATGCAAAAAATCTACTTTCCCGAACTAGTCATAGGTTTTTTTTGTTCAGTGTGGAGAAAAAACCCTGCAGTACAATTCTCTAGACTCTCTAGGCCAATATAATTATCAAAAAAAAAAAAAAAATGAATTTACTTTTTGGGAAGCTATTACGTGGCTGTTTACGAAAGGGGCTTGTCCAAATGTACACAAAATCCTATAAAGCATAAAAAAAACCTGCTGAGCATATGCAACATGTGAAACAAACATGCAAAGTTTTAAGGGGATCAGACCACAGTTGGTGCTATAACAGTCATAAACGTTATAAAACATAATATTTCCATGGTAAATGACCTGGATTTGCCAAAACTGCTTTTTTTTTAAATAATTGATTTAGGTGGTTACAGGGTTGCTAAATAATTATCTTTTTTCACATGTGCTTAAATTTCTTAAAGGGCTTGAACCCCGGTAATTGCTGCTTGCAGCTGTATTGTTTGTTTTAATTTCTAATATTGACAGATACAACTTTTGAATTTAATGATTAATTAGGATGTTTTATAAGTGTTTGGCATTGTTAGTTCATGTTCACTCATGTTGACAAGCGTAAACTTGTGGTGAAGTGTTTTCGAGGAGTTGTGCTCACTCACTCTTTGCTTTCTGCAGCGGTGACGTTCCTCTCCGGAGCACTGCTGGTGTGTGTGTCCATCTACCTGTACGGGCTGCCCAAACAGGACACCAGCAAACTGCAGAAGGCCAGTACAAACAGAGAGGACACGCAGAAACTCATCGCGGTCTGATGAAAGAGCTCGGTGGGACAGAGACACTGACCGGCACATCTCTGACTCTGTGTGCCGCTGATGGAGCGCTGCTCTGTTGGACAGGGACCGACTACACTACATCAGGAGGAGAGAGAGGTTCTGATTGGCCGGTGCTGGTGAAGGAGGGTGGGAGTGGGAAGGACTGCTGTTTTTTTTTTTTTTTTTTAATTTTCTCTGTATAATTTAATTTCTAGGTCTTGATGCAGAAACACTGATGCCAAACCCCTGTACTGAATCTACTTCAGGCAGGTTTTTGTTGAGATTGCCAATGTTATTTGTTCAAGTGTTCTTAAATATTGATGTAAGTTGAACGTAAGGATCCTTATGGGTCTGGAGAGCCGTTTTAATTGCAGAGCAAATGTCGAATCGTGTGTTTAGGGTATGCCTCGTCAGCCAGGACCATTTCTGTATGTATTTATGACGCAGAGCTTCCGTTCGCTCTTATGGACCGATGTGTTTGCACGCAAACGTCCGACTCCACAGATGTGATTAAATATGAGGACGCTGCGCCGAATCAAATTCATATGTAATAACATACTTGATTACATGTGTGTTGCATTTATTCCATACAAAACTTTATTTGATGTGTTTAGAAATGAAGAAGGACACTGCAGAAGTGTCACTGGAGCTGCTGACAACATTGACGCCACATTTCAAAATCTAAAAATGTATAAAAATATGTAGAAAATACTCATGTTTCATGCTCCTGAAGATCTGCTCTACCTCTTTGTACTCAGTTTGAGTTCGGATGCGCTGCGAATGATCAATGGATAATGTGGTTGCGTGTCTATGAGTTTTTATTTTGTCAGTGGTTTGGACATGAAGGTCCAAGCCATCCAGCGCTGATACTGAAGGTCCTCGTGTGCAGTCAGCAGCACGACAACACACTTCTCTGTCTGATACAGGACAAGATGGCATCTAGACATCTTGTTCTCAGTGTAACGTCATTTAAAGTTGGGCAATAAATACATAAAACATGACACTGTGTGTTTGACCCAGAAATGAACAAACATAAATGAAAAAGAGTTTTATTTAAAGATTAACAAACAGAAATTTACATTTTTTCCACCGGTGTGATACCCAGAATCCTCATGCCGTTGGCCAGAACCGAACGGACGGCGCTGAACAGACTCAGTCGGGCCTGAGGACACAAAGATCAAGCATGACTTCGGAGATTTCAGTCTTTCATCATAAGCACGTCAGTGCGGTAACACTCGCCCAGGCCTGAATCGCAGCGCACGATGAACGCATGCCATCTAAAGCAGACTTTGATTAAAACAAACTAAGCGTGTGTTTACCTGAGCCACGGCTGCTGAACTTCCCTTCACGGGCAGCTCTCGATGAGCTGAGGCCGCAAGGTGACTGAAAACACAGAGAATGCCATCAGAACAAACATTCAGACCACAAACACCCAACAAGCGCTAGTGATTTCAGCTCAGTCATGCCAGCAAAACTATAGTGCTTTTGTATGGACACAACTACATTGATCCAGATACACATTTGAAAACTTCAGAAAGTGTTTTGAAAACGTTTTCCCAAGTGGACAAATGTGAATGTGTTGTAGGCTGGCCTGTGAAAACAGCCTATTTGAAAACAACGAATCACGTTTGGTCATGTGACATATTGTACCAAGAGATATGCGTGTTTATTCCAGTGGCTGTGATGTACTCTTTCACAATGTTTTTAAAAAAGTAAATTGTGGTAAGTTGTTGTGCAATCTTATTACATGCCTGCAAAGATGGCAGAAAAGGTGCTCGTTATTGCTCTTCCATGGCAAAAGATTATGATAGTTGTGTATTTAAAGAAGTTCACTTTCAGAACAACAATTTACAGATAATGTACTCACCCTCTTGTCATCCAAGATGTTCATGTCTTTCTTTCTTCAGTCATAAAGAAATTGTTTTTTTGAGAAAAACATTTCAGCATTTTTCTCCATGTAATGGACTGATATGGTGCCCCGAGTTTGAACTTCCAAAATACAGTTTAAATGCGGCTTCAAACGATCACAAATGCAGTTGTAAACGATCCCAGCCGAGGAAGAAGGGTCTTATCTAGCGAAACAATTGCTTGTTTTCATAAAAATAATACAATTTATATACTTTTTAATGTCAAACGCTCTTCTTGTGTTACTCTGCCCTGTTTTTGTTCCGGTTCATGTCAGTTAGTGTATGTCGGAAAATTCCCATCTCATGTTCTCCCTCCACTTCAAAATCGTCCTATATCGCCGTTTTACCTTTTTTGTTAAGGGTGTTTGATATTCTTTGCATGTTCACTTTGCAAAGACTGTGTCTGTACTTCTGCAGTGATGTAGGATGATTTTAAAATGATTTTTGAAGTTGAGGGAGAAAATACGACATACAAGTTTTTCGACATACCCTAACTGTCTTGAGCCAGAATACAGGGAGACAAAGACAAGACGAGCGCTTGAGATTTAAAAAAAATACAATTTAAATACTTTTTAATGAAAATAACCGATCGTTTCTCTAGATAAGACCCTTCTTCCTCAGCTGGGATTGTTTACAACCGCATTTGTGATCGTTTGAAGCTGCATTTAAACTGACTTTTGGAAGTTCAAATTCGGGGCACAATACTGGTCCATTATATGGAGAAAAATCATGAAATGTTTTCCTCAAAAAACAATTTCTTTACGACTGAAGAAAGAAAGACATGAACATCTTGGATGACAAGGGGGTGACTACATTGTCTGTAAATTGTTGTTCTGGAAGTGGACTTCTTTATACCATATGTATTTCTGTCATGACAACTCTCGGAGGGTTTGGCATGGTAATGTACATGACAGTGTTAATGTATTTGGTCTTGGTGGAATAGATCTGCTACGCTGCTGCTGCAGAGCGAGTACCAAGACCATCTACTGCCAATACATCCACAACATGCTGCTGTGAGCATGTAAGAAATACTGCTGCTGCACATATAACATGAATAACCCCCATATAACATACATGAATCACCTCGTAAAAGATCTATACAGGTGGAGCTGGGGAAGGTGGAGGGTTTCTAAAGCATGCTGCAAAACTGTTACAGCTAGCACTAGTCATATATTTGAATTGTGAACATAAAATGTCATAATTAGAAGTGGGGAAACTGTGCGTGAGTGAGAAATTATGTCAGATGCAGTAAATGCAGCATCTGTATTAATGGTACATTTATTAAACAATATATTTTTTAAATTACAATAAAACTATTGCAACAAAACACACAATGCGCATTCTCTGTTCATCATTTTGTAGATGCTGTGACAAATGTCATAATTATGACTTCCCAACTTATAAAGAATACACGGCTCCATCTCACACATGTAATCACAGCACACCCGTCCTCCTGCTGGAGCGTCAATCGCTCTGCGAGACGATCTACAGCTGTGCGATGAGAGACGCGTCTGTACCTGAGAGTCATGAGGTAGTTGACCAGGTGTCGGGGCTGCAGCTCATTCGCCGACTGAAGAAGCACTTCATCGTATCTGCAAACCATCGGCACATGAGTGTCAGACTACGCTTCAGCAAAGATACAATTACAAAACAAAGCCTATGTACTTTTTAAGATTATATTTTCATTTATTTTGGTTAAATGTTAAAGTAAACTTGACATGATTATTCAATTTTATCAACAAAAAAAAAAATGCATACTGGTTTTAAACATGACTGTTATTAGTCGTATAGACCAATTCAGAGCAGACGTCACGGTTACGTCACTTGCAGCTGCACACGCATAGTGGTTGCAGAAAAACACTGGTAACAAGTGGAGGTAAACAGGTAAAATCCATGGAAAAAGAGGAAAAAATGTGCCTTTTGATGACAGAATCGGAATGCAAATAATTTTTATAGAACACTTTTAAAGCATAAATTTGATTTAAACAATAGATCTACATAATATTCACATATGCTGTTCATAGGGGATGTACTGTATGAGCCCTACAGTTACAGCATGAACTATTATTTAAACCTATTACTGTACACTTTTACACAACATTTATTTTATCTGACAATTCTGACTTTTTTCTTCGCAAATGCAAGTTTATATCTCCTAATTCAGACTTTAGAACTTGATTTAACTCCAAAATAGTGAGTTTGTCAATTCTGAGAGAAAAAAACAGAAGTGTGGGACATAAACACCGATGGGAAAAGAGAGAATGATGAGTTGTTTTTCCTTATTATAATTGTGAGATATAATTTCAGAATTGCGTGAATAAAGTCAGAATTCTAAAATATAAAATCAAATTCACCTTTTTTTATTCTTTTATTCCATGGCTCCATAGACCGCCACTTGAAAACCGTCATTTTGTGTCATCGGATAGGCTCCGCCCACAAAAAAACCCCACCTATTTCGGGTCTGTAAGACTATCCCACTATTAAACGTCAATTTCACTGAATAACAGTGTTTATCGCTGGGTCACGAGCTCCTGCAATATGTGGAGAACATTTTGAAAATGACATCTAATCAATATAATCTATAATCTTTTTTAAATCGAACTATTTTGTACCGTATCCATGTAATTCTCTAGCCGTAAACGCGATCTCACCGGGGTTTTCTGCAACCATGATGCACAGATAATTGGTCTATAAAAACAACACTGGTCAATCTGTCAGCCGTCCACTCTGAACAGCTCTGCACTGGGATTAGTGATGAATAATTAACAACAGCCACTGAATTATAGAAACAGAACACACAACTGAGGCAGCAGAGAGGAGCGCTTTCAACACACCACTTACACCACACCTCAACACACTGTTCAGATGTTTGATCTCAAGACATTTATCGTTGACTCATTTCTTATACATCTCATCATAATCCTCTGCCGCTCATTCCAAAACGGATCCATTTTACGTCATTATCAGAGAGAGAGAAGTTTTCCATAGATAACAGAAGTAGCTGAGAAAACACTGAACTGGTTTTGTCATTTTCATCCTATTTTCAGTCATATGTGTTTGTTTAAACACTGTCTGTGTGTGTTTTGGTTTGTTTACTGTTGTCAGCTGTAAGGACCCGTAAGGAAGTAAGTGAAATCATTAGGTGTGATAATGTGGAACTGTCAACAGACCTGGAACTACTTCACAGCTGTGCATTTTCCTAAAACATAACTGCTGGCGTTAGAACAGCAGTCAACCAATCAGAATCAAGCAGCTCTTTGGAGTGACATCATGCGTCACATCATTTATACAAAGAGAACAGAGAAGATGAAGCAAATGTTGAGCTGTCAGAAGAGCTTCCCTGGCTTCAGACGGACTGTGATCCAGTGCTGCGTGTGATGAAGGCGAATCTCACCTGAGCAGGTGCTGGAGAAGCGAGACACTTCTGCCGTCCACCAGAGGAGAGACGTCACAGCAGGAGTGCGTCTCACTCGCGTGTCTTCTCAACAAACTGTGAACACAAACACACCATCAACACGCCTAAAAGCACTCACGAGCAGAGCCGCTGCTCCAACACGCTCTCATTCTGACGGCACCCATTCACTGCAGCGGATCCGCTGGTGAGAGTGATGGAATGACACATTTCTACAAACTCATCCTAAGCTTGGATGGCCTGAGCGTGAGCACGTGTTCATTTTGGGTGAACTATTCCTTTAAGTGAGATGAAGTGATATGACCGACATAAACATACAGTCATGAGGCACAGCTATTGTGAGAGGCAGATTATAAATGTGTTTGAACATCATAAAATGAGCCAGTAGTTTCACACTGTCTGTGTGTGTGTGTGTGCGCGTGTGTGTACCTGCAGAGTCGGGCGTGTGTGTACTGCAGAAACACACCCGTGTCCCCTTGAGCCTGCAGGACTTTGTCCCAATCAAACTTATAGTCAGACATCAGCGGCCCTTTAAAGTCCTGACAAACACATGATAAACATCAGCGCACTATAAAACACACGTGTGTGTACACGTCACTAATATCAATATGAAATCAAGCACAGCCACACAGATTACAATGCATCACACCCTCCAGTAATGAATGCAGTCAGTCAGGCTTGAGTTCACAGAGGAACCGGTCTCGTGTGTGTGTGTACCTGTATGATTAAAGCACTGATCCCAACCCTCTCTGCCGTCTGCTCTGGATCCTCCAACTCTTTTGAAGCTACACAACACACAACAACAGCCTCACTTATCCAAAAACAAACCACTTACACTGGAAGTTTCATTTGAAAGATTCCATTTTTATAAAGCTGATTTCATTAACTCAGTTATTTTATTGCCGTTTTATCCCTCTGGTTTGTGTTACTAGTCATGTTAGTTTACTTCGCAAATAAAATGATTTATAAATGAATGAATGGAGTTTGTAAGTCTTTCTGAGGATTTATTAAAACAAGTGGATGAATCCAAATGGTCACACTTTTTTTGTTTTGTTTTGTTTTGGGATTTTTTGTGAATGTTTTTTGTCAATGTTATACAGTTGAGGTCACAATTTTAAATACAGAATCTGCAAAATGTTAATTATTTCACCAAAATAAGAGGGATCATACAAAATGCATGTTATTTTTTATTTAGTTCTGACCCGAATAAGATATTTCACATAAAAGATGTTTACATATAGTCCACAAGAGAAAATAATAGTTGAATTTATTAAAATGACCCTGTTCAAAAGTTTACATACGCTTGATTCTTAATACTGTGTTGTTTCCTGAATGATTCACAGCTGTGTTTTTTTGTTTAGTGATAGTTGGTCCCACAAATTCTTTGGTTTTTCAGCATTTTTGTGTATTTGAACCCTTTCCAACAATGACTGTATCCATCTTTTCACACTGAGGACAACTGAGGGACTCATATGCAACTATTACAGAAGGTTCAAACACTCACTGATGCTCCAGAAGGAACGACATGCATTAAGAGCCGGGGGTGAAAACAGAACAGAACGGAGATGTGTTCATTTTTCTTATTTTGCCTGAATATCATATTTTTTCCATTTAGTACTTCAGAAGCAAGAGAAGATAGTTACATCTTTCCCAGAAGACAAAATAAGTTAAATTTACCCTGATCTTCAAATTCCAAAAGTTTTCACCCCCAGCTCTGTAATAGTTGCATATGAGTCCCTCAGTTGTCCTCAGTGTGAAAAGATGGATACAGTCATTGTTGGAAAGGGTTCAAATACACAAAAAAGCTGAAAAACCAAAGAATCTGTGAGACCTGTAAAACTGATCAGGACAAACAAGGGACTCATGAACAACTATCACTAAACAAAAAAACACAGCTGTGGATCATTCAGGAACAGCACAGTATGAAGAATCAAGCGTATGTAAACTTTTGAACGGGGTCATTTTAATAAATTCAACTATTATTTTCTCTTGTAGACTATATGTAAACATCTCTCATGTAAAATATCTTATTCAGGTCAGTACTACAAAAACAATAACATGCATTTTGTATGATCCCTCTTATTTTGGTAAGATAATATTGTAACGAGTGCGGTGGGAGCGGAGCGAGGCCGGTGGAGTTTAATGATAATGAGCGACACCTGCGCCACTAACCGGTCTCGAGTCCCACAGAGGAGCTCTGGAAGGATAAAAGGAGGCAGGAACTGCCAAACGTTTGAAGACTTTAATAATAAAATAAACACAAAAGTAAAGCGGCAGCCCTTCATGGACGACTGCCGCACACAAAACACAAAATAAAGTCCAGGCCTAATCCTCTCTCGTCTTCCACTGTCGTTCATTATCATTAAACTCCACCGGCCCCGCCCCACTCGTTACAAATATTTTGCAGATTCTGCAGGCGTATGTAAACTTTTGACCTCAACTGTATTTTTAGCAATAAACCCTTTTCACACAATGTTACTGTCTTTATTTTTTGTACATTCATTTAATGGGTAATTACTGAAACTTTTCTAACACAATGGCTGAGGAAGTAAATTTGACATCTTTCTCTTCTGATGTAATGAATCTCTCTAATACATACTTTTCTCCTTTTGAAAGTCACAGAAACGCTATAGTGGATTTTTCCTTTTTCCTATTGGATTAAATTGAAACTAACTCAAATTGAAAAATGTTATAAATTAAATATTTGGTGTAGTTTCCATTCACAACTATAAAAGTTTACCAACTATGACAACTGAAAACCCTAGAAATGTGAAAAGGGTTCAATAAAAATACACTAATTCATCCAACATTAAACCATAATTGTAGAGCGTCACCGCGGTCAGACGTGGAAGCACTGGCGTATAAACTGTGAGTGTGTCGATCTCTAGGCTGTGATGCAGATGATAGATATAGTTAGGGTTAGTCAGTAAGTGTTTTTCTCTCACTGTTGGAGTGTCTCATGTTGTTGAGCATCCTGCTGCACGCCTCCTCCAGCACATCCTCCAGGAACACCACCTCCCCTCGCCGCGTGCTCATGCCCTGCACCAGCCCGAACGCCACATGGACGCACCTGACATTCACAAAAACACATCAGTTTAACTTCAACACAGCATCTCCTGATTTCCTCTGCCAAAATCTCAGGCTGACAGAAGATTTTTGGTAAAAATTTCTGGTGATGACATTTGCTCTAACAGTATGTCTAATGACCTCTTATGTGTTAGCCAAACATAAATCAACTAACGAAATCAGTCTACATTAGTGAAGGAGTTAATATATAACAAGGGGAAATAACTGTATATGTTCACTACACAGGAACAGGACCACCACCTTTTCATAAAATGATCTAGAATTCAGAAACACCATTTGTTTTTTTTCCAAGATTTCTCCACACCTACAGACTGATGTGACTCTACAGGAGTTCCTGTGTTTGGATGTGGATTGTGGGGTGATGTGCGCTCAGTAGAAAAAAAAACAACAACACAAAAGATCCCGCAAAGACATCTGATACACATCACACTGCAAGGTGTTTTAGTTAGCATGCATGTCAGATAAGAGAATTACTACTTTTATGGTCATTACGTTTGGAGTATTGTGAAAAGGTGTGTCTGTGTCCTGCAGGAGAACAGACCCACGGCATGTGTGTTTGAACAGCAGCAATCACGTTTATGGCGGAAACTCTGTCTCTACGTAAGAGATTATGTCAGGAGATCACATGTATAATCGGTAATTCAGAGTAAATGCCAGCGCTGTGAGTTTAAGGTGTGTTTGGAAACATGAGGGTCACTTCATTTACATTCACATTTGCATAATTTCCAACACTTGTAAGTGCAGAAGTTTGCAGCATTTCACCAGTGTTTTGCCCAAATGAAAGCTTGAGGTTTTGAGATGTTAAAAGCTTAAGCATTTAAATGTTTAAAGGGGTCATCGGATGCCCATTTTCCACAAGTTGATATGATTCTTTAGGGTCTTAATGAAAAGTCTCTAATATACTTTGGTTAAAAATTCTCAA
>JAHKKF010491940.1:0-12744 GCA_019740295.1 Labeo calbasu
AGGAAGTTGAAAAGGACAGAATTTATTCTAATAATATAATAAAGTCTTTGCTATCACTTTTTACTAATTTAACACATCCTTGAGGAGTAAAAGTATTCATTTTTTTTGTTTTAAAAAACAAATTTTATTTATAAAAATAATTTAAATAATTTTTAACAAAGCTGTTCTTTTTAACTTTTTATTTATTATAGAATTAACAACTGTTTTTAACAGTTAAATATGATAAATCATCAAATTAGAATGATTTCAAAAGGATCATGTGACACTGAAGACTAAAGTAAAGAAGCAGAAAATTCAGCTTTGCATCACAGCAACATATTACATTTTAAAATATATTCACATAGAAAACAGCTATTTTACACTGAAATTAAATTTCACATTATTGTTTTTTCTGAATTTTTGATCAAATAAATGCAGCCTTGATGAGCAACTTCTTTAAAAAAAAAAACAATAATAATCTTACTGATCCCAAACTTCTGAACAGCAAGTGACGATGAAAGTCATGGAATGTGATTTTTTATTTTTTATTTTATTTGTATATTTATTTATTTTTGCAGTTTTGGCAACAATTGTGGCAAATTTAGAGGAAATGGATTTAATATTTCTTAATTCAAAAACCCAATTCAGAAAAATTCAAACAGAAACATAATTATTCACAAACATGTTTTTTATAAATTATACTTTATATTCATATTCCAGAAGTTCCTTACATATTCCTACACACCTTACATATCACTTATTAATTTTTAATAGCTCCTGCACTGATTGTGAGGAGAAACCTGCAGTTCTGTGAAATGGGTTTCATTTTTTAATGCATTAATGGATGAATTAATTAAGGGGAAATGAATCTCAATGTTTTGTTTTTTCTTAAAAACAAGAACATACTCATTCCCAATATTGTTTTTATAATTTAAATAAATATAAAATAATTGTATAATTAGTTACATCATAATAATAAATAGGAAAGTCATTTAGTATTATGTAAAAGGTTCAAAGGTCCAAGAAGGTGGTTGCGTTGTTCTACTGTAATGTTGTACAGGGTTACATTTGGTAACTACTGTATGTTACATGGACCAGAGAGTCCTGCATTATTATTAGTAGCTGAAAACATTGCTGAACTATCCAAAATATTTAATAAAGAAATTCTTAGTTTACTGACTGACCAAGAATCTCACAGTCAAATGCCAGTGGCCTTGATCACGTCACCAGCATGAAACCAAATGAACAGCCCTCAATCATTAACCCGCCCTGGCCGCATTGCGCTTGTGAAATTATTCAGATAACTGAGATGATAAGTGATGTTCGCATTCAAATAAAGGGCTGCGTGTCAGGAAATGTTGTTTCATCTGTTGTGGGTTATTCGGCAGTGTTAGAGAAGATTTTTCAGTAATAGGATATTATAACTATCATTAAATCCAAATCGCTTGCACTCGGGAGCCCCCTGCGGTGTGAAGGGCCCCATGCAGGGACCCCCTTACAAGCTTACAAGGCAATTAAACCCTCATTAGATTTCCCTATCTACAGCAAACATTACAATGCAAAGGAAGCAGCGCCTGAAAAAAGCATTCATACCACAAAAAAGGAAGGTATAACTGTAATAACAGGAAGCAATGCAACACATGCATGAAACTTGAATATTCTCATGCACAGCTGACAGAAAACAAAACAGAAAACAATGAATTATTTGCAGATCTATTGTTTTGGATGAACTACTACTTTGATTTCAACATCAGTCTGCTCTCATTTATGAGCTTATAAAATGTTTTAATTTAACTTTGCATAACAAAATGCTGTAATGTTTGACCTGGGCACGCGGACCGCCTCTTCAGCCGTACCCAGACCGAGCTGCCCTCCTTCTCCAGCTCCCCAGGCAAACACCTGGCCCTGCTCGTTCACCGCTAGAGAGTGAGCCTGCCCACACGACACGCCGGAGATCTTTTGAGCATCCAGAGCTCCAACCAGCTCTATAAGAAACACAAAAACAGATATATATATATATAACGGTTTAAATGGTAAACCAATGTGAATTAAAAAAAAAAAAAACGACATAATGGTACAAGGTACACAGCATCCTTATTTGAGAGGAGCATCCTGTTAACTGCATATACTTCTGACTAATGGTTGGAAAACTTTTAGAACTGTTAAATGACACACAACTAATTCTTTTACTGGGCAAATAAACCAATTGTAAACGCCATTAACAGAAGCCACAGATGCTGAACACGAACACAAAGAGGAGAAAATACTGTATCAGGTAGAGCAAGCTCACTGTTCTTGATGCACAAAAAATAGAAACAAAATTCTACATACTGAATTGGGGTGAGGGGTTTATATCAGTGTTAGTTTTGACAGCAAATTTTGATTTCTTAGTCATATTTTAGTCATCTAAATTGTTTTAGTTTTAGTCGACTAAATATCATAAGAGTTTAGTTCACTAAATCTACAGTAGATTTAGTCGGCTAAAATCGAATAGTTACAGTGTAATGCATTTATTAAGCATTTCTCTAAAATGACCAAACTCATTGTACAGGTTTGATATTAATAATATGAATAATAGACACGCAACATGCCTTTATATTAAAATTAAATGTAACCACTTCTCATGAAGAAACAAGAACATGTTCTTTTTAATGAAATACCAATTATATAGGCTAATTATGCATTTTTTATAACAAGTATTTACCACATTCCTCATTTCAAATATGTCTTTCAAGCAGACATTTATTTACATTAATAAATTTAGATTAATCTTTATTAGGGCTACTAAAGTGATTCAGTCAAGAGCAGTGAGTGATTTTCTACCTCTTTTTTTGTTGTTTGATTAACATCATTGCCACAGACAACAGCAAATAAATTAGGCCGCCATCCCTTTAAAACCAGATACAAGAATGCAATGTATTGATACACGTCCGATATTCTCTCAACTGTTTACGTTCACTTAAGACAGAACTGTTTATGTGAATACTTGTCAAAATGGACAATTTGACATTATTTTGTGTGTATTTCTCCATCCATGAGATGCGAAAGAGTACTCATGCATTTTGTGAGAGGCGCTGCTTTGGTGTCAGAAAACTGGACCGAATTGAGTTCTCAAAGTTAAGTTGTCAAATTTATCCATATGTCTATTCTTCTCTTACTCCCAGATACGGACATTTTTGAATGTTTTATGAGACATGCAGCAAATGTATTCTAGCTTATGCCCCGTCGGATAGATCAATAGGCTGTTACGCATCTAACCTTCGTTCTAAATGAATCTCTTCCAAAATCTTCCCTCCGTAATATTTTCGTCTAGGTTTTAATTGTTGACGAAAATGTCAATAGATTTCCGTCATAGTTTTTGTCATTTTTTTTTCTTCATTGTCTCGTTTTTGTCTGTGAAACAAAAATGTTGTTGACGAAAACTATTCGTCAACGAAATTAACACTGGTTAATGAACTGTCTTTTTACTTTTCATCTTACCTCAGTATAATGCATACTAATGCAGTTGCTTTGTTTACAGCGGAAACCAAGGAAGCATTCTATTGCTGCTGTTCCATAAGCGCCACCTGCTGTCAGAGAGTGAATTTGCATTCTCTTTCTGCTGTTTTTGTTTCGTTCAGATGTTTCATGTAGCATAACAAAGCTAAGGTCAGACCTTTCTGTTTTTGCTTTAAATTTTGAAAACATAGAATTCAGTTTATTGCACATCAGAAAACGCTCATGCTATATGTAGTATGTTTCTTTGGATAATGCTTAAAAGGAAGTTTTGCAACAGTTTCATGCATTCTGATGAATATAAAGACACAGCCAGGGAAAAATTTTGATAAACCGTCAAACTGCCAGAATCCTAAAAACCTGTGATACAGATGACATTAATAATAACAGAGCAAATCAGCCTATTAGAATGATTTCTGAAGGATCATGTGACACTGAAGACTGGAGTAATGATGCTGAAAATAAATTATATTTTAGAAAACATTAAAATAGAAAACAGGTCTTTTAAATTGTATTAATATTTCACAATATTACTGTTTTTACTGTATTTTGAAACACAAAAATGCAGCCTTGGTGAGCATTAAAGACTGGATAGTGATAATGTGTAGTGTGTAACAAGTAAAACAAGATGTAGACACCTAAATGACACTGCACTAAGGTGTGTGGCATCAAAAAAAATGGCATATGCAATCTTTCATTATCTCACCAAGCTGTCACCAATACAGCACTGGCTTAAATGAAACCAAAAACAAACATAAAAAAATCCCCTTTGGTGTGTGAACGTGGTAAGATGAAACTGAATGCCTACTTAACCAAAACCCCATTGGAAATAACTTTCATTCTCCACAAACAATATGTAGGGCATTGAAAACTAATGTGAAAACACACATTAAAAACCCATTAGACACACCTTAAAGAGAATAATTGCTCTTAAGCATTTTATGCTCAACATAGTAAATAATAGCCAAGACATCTATTAAAAAACATTAACACAACTTCACCAAAATACATTTCTACCATGCAACCCTTTTAGAAACCAACACAATATGTATCATTCTACACAGCTTCCTTTCCACATCCTTCATATGAACTCACATATCAGGGCCTTCTATTGTTTCAAATGGTGCTATCTTATTAGCACAGACATGTGAGAGTCCGTCTGCCGCTTGGAATTGTTTTCTTATAAACCGGATTAGCAACCCTGAACTAGTGAGTCCCAGTGCATGCTGGATAAAACAAGATCTGCTGTCATCACTGATTGTTAATGCAGTTTAATACTGTACAATAATATCAGCATGATCAAACAAGCCATTTTTATAGGACAATATCCAGTGCACATTATTAGTTTATTGCCTCATTTCTGAGAATCATGCCAATTCATATTTCACTTTTATGTGTGCCAATATATTGTGCTTACAAACGTCATTTTCTATGTTGCACTGTACGTTTAAACTGAATTTACGGCAAAGGCATGTTATAAACATTATAATCTAATTCTGAAGCATCATAAATGAGCTCCACATGTCTGAATCTATTTGTTGGGGCATCACAGGCTTTTTGGAGAGATATGAGCGTCGGTTTATGTCAGTTACCTGGCCTCCATCCTCCCTTGTCATGGCCCAGCTGACCGCAGGTGTTGGAGCCACAGGCGTAAACGCTCCCATCATGCAACAGGAAGAGCGAATGATGGCTTCCGCACGCAATTTCTTTAAGACCCCTCCCGTCGAACATGCAACAGCTCCTCGGCTCGAAGACAGACGCCTCCGACGCACCGATGCCCAGCTGACCCGAGGCACTGCTTCCCCAGCACAGCATCATGATTCACACATAAAGAGGGAGACAGATGGAAGGATCTGGAATAAGGGAGAGCTCCTAGGCTGTGCCGCCTTGCCGTCTCCGCCTATAAGTGACGGATCTGGAACAAAAAAGAAAACTCTGGCATGAGACGCTAGGAAAGCAAATAGGTGAGAAATCGGTGGAAGGGAAGGGAAGAGGTCACACCCCATTCCTATTTCCATATTGGGCAGCGTGTGTAAATGACAGCTAGTGTGGACGGCCGGGCCCTTGAGACGAGAATGCAGATCATAAACCACCTGGTGTGGTTAAATAAAACCACAGATGTAATAAACCATCGAATCATTACAATTCATTGCATTCACTCTGTAAAACATTTGTTAGCAATATGTAACAACATCATGAATATTAAAAGTGTTTTAATGGACTTGGCGTGTTCTGAAAGTTTGAATCAAATTCAGGCCAAGCCATGTTTCATAATGTACAACCAAACTAAATTTATGGTAAAGATGCGTTCTCAAGGGTGTTTTCACGACACATCAGTCGGCCATACTGGTGCCACTGAATGTACACAATGCCACTAAACCAAATGGAAACCGCAAATTTAGCTGATTATCGCTACTGAAAATAGTCAGTTATTGTCATGTTTTGGGCTGTACTAATCTGTCAAACCAAGAAAATCATCTGGAGTACTATGGACTGCCGAAAGTTATAACAAATCAAGGAGAAGAGTGCATAAAACTGTCGTTTTTGGTTGGTCAAACTGAACCAAGATTTCCAGGGCAAGAATCTTGACAACATTCATGTTTGTTCTCATCATTTCCTGTCAGGTAGGTGAAATATTAGGCTAATATCTTAATTAATTCTGCTCGTACGTATCTTTACCATCTTTTAACTGTAATTTGTCAAAATACTGCGCTCTTTCCTGCTTACTAAGTCCTTCTCTATATGATTTAGGAGGTTCCACACGTGTTTTTCATGGTTTAGACAGCATACATTAGCAGAACAACATATTCAGTAGTACATTAACATGCAATCAATGCTGTTGTTTACATCCGAGTATCTCCAATATGGCCGCACATCCGGGTAACTGACCAAACCGTGATGTAAGTGCATCACTTCTGAATAAGCACAGGCGTGTCCTGAACATTCATGTCCTATTTTTGAGCAACTAAGTAGTGAATGTCGGAATCTAACTGCTTGTGCATCATAGGCACGTTCCGAAATAGCATATTAGTTTTTTTAAGAGATATACGCGCTCCGAGCGTTCGAATTTTTGCACCATTTGAGCGTTCTGGGACGCTTTTCCCAAAATTGTCAAAAGCTCGTTACCAATAGAGTGGAATTTGCGACCATAGTTAGTTAACGACGCTTTGTGAAAGGCAGCTGTGAACGTTTGAATCGAATTCTGAAGCGCCAGTCATGTTGCAAGTTGAATTCATGGCAAAGGTAAGTCCTGAACAATTAGAATCAAATTTTGGGCCATTTGAATCTTGTTACATTTCGAACGTTAGACTTTTTGCGTATTAGCTAACATTACTGGTGCGTTCTGAAACTTTAAATCGAATTCTAGAGCAAATGTATTGATGGCAAAGGTACGTTCTAAACATCAGATTCTAATTTAGAATGGATGAGTTACGTTTTAAATTGGTACTCTTGAACGCTCGTATACATTTTCTGTAAAATCATATGAGTGTTGCGAAAATTAGAATTTTATATGTTTAGAATAACATTAGGCGTGTTCTGAACGTTCGAATCTTATTTTTGTGCGTCTTAAACAAATTCAGAACGTTCGAATCTCATGTTGGGACATCATGGGCGTGTTTCGAAATATGACATTATTGCAGAGATGTGTGCTTTCCGAACATTTGACTTATGCGTGTTACTGGCGCGTTCTAAAAGTTCGACATTCATCGATTTCATGGGCGTCATGTGCGCTTTCCGAACCTTCTAATCTAAAGTGCCTGTCATGGTCAGAAATGCTGTCTAGATAGGCAGCACACCAGGTTTAGTAACACAGCAGAAATCTTCAATACGTGGGTACAATCTGTCCAATCCGAGTTCGGCCTGTAAGAACAAGCCTGGCACATTTCATATATTTAATAAGTCAAATCATGATGTGGTTCATATAACGTTACTGCAGATATTAACTGTCAGACATCTTATCGTACTGTACATGCGTTAAATACAGTACCTCAATACTTATATTCAGGCTAATGTCAGGACAAACTGACACATAACACCGCACTGACACTCACTTAACTGTCATCACGCAAATGCAATCCCCTGACTAACGTAAGTCAAAAATAAACACGTATTTAGGGAGGAGATAATGTTACCTGGTAATATGCATTTCGTCTCCTGCTTATTCGGGCCGTATATTACTGGAATGGTTTCAGTTTAATGGTTCCGACAAAAACAAGGAAGTTACGACTCAGATTATGGCGTCACTGACCACGTGACTTCTGTCAACCTTTGAATCAATAGAGGGCGACAGTGAGTATAAGTTTTGTCAATATACATGTGGTCCTGATGTGCACTCATGCTGCATTTTTTAGTTTATAAACTAAAAAATGTTGGAGATTTATTTCATTTAAAGTTTTGGGATTAGTAAATGTACACGAAAGATATTCAACTGATAATATAATATAATATAATATAATATAATATAATATAATATAATATAATATAATAATGTGTTTACTCTAGTGCAGCATTTTATGTTGTTTCAGTCCTGGAGTCCATTGTAGTTGAGATGAAAAAAAAAAAAAACCTAGTTGCCACAAATCTTATTTTTAAGACTTATTTGTACACTGGAGAAGAGGAAAAAAAAAAACTGAAAAATACACACATCGTTTTTTTTATTTTTTTTATTTACATTTTTTCATTATTTAATCTTGGCTTGGAAAAATAGATCAAAATGATATATAAAAAAAATAAAATATAAATATTTTAATGTTAAGAAACATTTATTTTAAATTAAGTTCATAAATACAACAGAAATGACAGCATTTAGAAAATAAACCTCTCGTATCTTTCTCTGGTAGTGTATAGAAATGTAAACTTAAATGTAAATTTAAAATGTTTTAAATTATTTCACACATTAAAGCAGAAACTGATTTGTAAAGTAAATTTGCTACAACAAACCCCGTGATTCAATCATCCCCGTTCTCCCTTATATATTAAGAAACACTTCCTTTTACTGTTATGGAAGATCAAGAATCAAACTTTTTATCTTCGTGTACTCCAGCATCTGCCTCATTCTTCCCAGAACCCCCTCTTGTGGTTGATGGCTTCAATTAGTTTAGCCTTGAGAGTTTCCTTGTTCTGATAAACAGGAAGTTCGAACAGAGCATGGCAGGTGAGGGCCTCTGGTAGATGGTCCTGAGTGAAGCTCAACAGGGGTCTCACTCTCATCTTCACCGCACTCATACCCAGAATGGGCACTTTTTCAAATCCTGTCAAGAACACTTAAGAAAAGAAATGGGGAAAATGTATTTGAAAGCACTCTGGGTGTGTATTTGGCATACAGTACAAAGTCAAAGTTGCAGCTAGAGTAGTTGTAAATTAAGTATGATTTGTTAAATTAGATCTCATTTCGACAAATGTCATTTCTCAGTAATAAGACACAATCATGGCACCATTCAGTATAATCACTAGTGAACTTACACAGAAAGGCCTTCTTCTCATTTGGTGTCAGTTCATCAAACACCTCCCAGAATGAGATGATGGTTGGATGCTCTGCATAAAATAATCCTTCATATGTGGTGTTCTGTTGATTGAAAGATAATATGTAGTTAGTATTTAATTGTTCACAATGTGAAGAGCATATGACATTTCTGTTTGAGATATATGGGCTAGCATGGACCTGTTTGAGTATGTCCCAGTCATATTCCTCATTGCCCACCAGCACTCCTCTCAGCTCCTCCGGTTCAAACATCTCCACTATGTATTTGTCGCAGGCTTTGAAGAAGCCTCTCTTGAATTCTTCAAACACTTCCTCCACTGATTTATTGAAGATATAATCCACATACTTGTCCACAAATTCTGTTCTGTAGCAGAAATTAAGTTTTGCATCTTATTAAATATTATACTATGTCCAAGATTAAGATTAGGCAAAAACAAAAGCAAAACGCCCTGACCTGTTATATTTGGTGACCTCTTTTCCTGGCTCAGCTGGATCCAGTTCAACTACTGTTCCGTCCCATTCAATCTTATGTATAAAGATAAGAAATTATATTATTGTTCAAAAAATAATGAGTCTCATTCACTAACCATGTGTAAAAAAATACTGGAGAAACCATAAGTATGCAAAATCACATATTCTGCGTGGCCTTACAAACATGTTAAGATTACATTTTATACACAGATATTTTAATATATTTAAATATATTTCATAGAAACTGTTGAGGTTCCTCTGCAATAAAAAGTAGATGCGCATATGTGCGTCTGGTTAATGAGGTATCTTTAATTTGGGTCTTTATAAAAGTATAAAATGTGTTTCTTTTATTTAAACTGCTTGTGAGAAATTTGAAGAAGAATTCCACTTCCAGAACCAAACAGCTTCAAAGGGCTCGAAAAATAAAAATCTGTATTTTTTTTAAGCACAAAAGCTCATGTAGCACAGGCTCTGGGATGCGCGTCCACGACACTACGAATCACGTCTAAGTTCATCGTCTGTGTACTCCGGCACAAAAAGGTAGAGTATGGCAAAAAACTCATTTTCTCCTACAACTTCAGAATCGTCTGACATCTTTGTACCTTTTTGTTTGTAAACAGCGTTTGACTTACTTGCACTTCCTTAGTCTTTGCGCGTTCGCTTTGTAAACACTGGGTCTGTAGTTCCGCGTGACCTTTCGACGTGATTCAATAGTACGTAGCGTCGTGGACGTGCATCCCAGAGCCTGTGCTACACAAGCTTTTGTGCTTAAAAAGTAAACAAATTTTCTGAAAAAAATGGCAGATCGTTTCACTAGACAAGACACTTCTTCCTCGGCTGGGATCGTTTAGAGCCCTTTGAAGCTGCATTTAAACTACATTTTGGAAGTTCAAACTCAGGGGAACCATAGAAGTCTACTGAAATGTTTTCATAATTTCTTTATGACTGAAGAAAGACATGAACATCTTGGATTACAAGGGGGTGAGTGCATTATATGTAAATTTGGGTTCTGGAAGTGAACTTCTCCTTCAAGAGCACGTCTTTTAGAATTCATCAGCCTTTAAAGTACAGAAAGCTTACAGTATATATGGAAATTGTTTGAGCATGTTTTATGCAAATGACATGAGAATTAAACAAACTAACCGTGTAGAACATATACATGTCCTTAACACCATCACTGTAGTCCAGGATACACCGCAAACTCCTGAGAACATCATGTTTCAGATTCATTATACAATAGACAGTAGCAGTGATAGATGGCAGCGCATACATAGACACATGGGACATACATTTTAGCAGTCATACCAGGAGAATCAAAATAACATTCACTGTAAAAACACTCACTTGCCAAGACCTGGATCCAACTCAATCAAGTCTTCTAGAGATGGTTTGACGTTGAGAAGTTTCTTGAACAAGGCTAAAGGAAAAGGCAGAAGCACTACACAGCTGTTGTTGAAGGCCAAGCCACACAGAACCCCAAACAGGAAGTACTTCTCCTTATCCACGCTGAGCTGGTATGGAATAATAAATGGTTAAGGCCAAAGATAAAAAAAAGTTAAAAAAAAATGGGAGCATTAGGTATCTTAGAGCCCGTTCACACAATAACTGTTTTTCCATTCTGTGTAAACGCGCTAGACTGACTTGTTTGGCTGTTAAGCTCATGTCGTTCAACTTTTTAAAAAATAAAATATTTTTCATATTTTTCACATTTGTTGTTGTTTTTGTTTCTGTCATTATTTACTCACCTTCATGTCGTTCGACACCCGTAAGACCTTCGCTCATCTTCAGAACACAAATTAAGGTATTTTTGATGAAATCCAAGAACTTGACCTACCACATACTGTACCACACTCAGATTTCATCAAAAATAACGTAATATTTTAAGATACGGGTTTGAAATGACATGAGGGTGAGTAATTAATGACAGAATTTTTATTTTTGGGTGAACTATCCATTTAATGTTTAATTAAACTTTAACATGACCTAATGTAAAATGTCTTTGCCTTACCTTTGTTGGGAACCAGCTCAAAGTTTCATTATCATTGTACATGAACAGCTGAGACTCTCGTGCACAAAGCTCTTTAAACACGTTGTGAAAAAAGTCCCTCTTGTTGACATCCGTTTTTCTCATATCCTCTGTGTAAAACACCTGGGTTAGATAACCAAAAGAATTCATTCATACTGCAGCTTGTAACTGTTCCTGTTTAGGTTTGAAAATAAAAACTATACAAAAAATATTCTCTATGTTATCAGGCTTCACATTGTTCTCTTTCCTTACCGCCAGCCAAAATTCTCTGAGATGTTGCTGAGCGGCCGTTCTCAGGTGAGAGAAACTGTCCTCCAGCAGCGCTGTGCGTCTCAGAATCATATTAAAAGAACCCTGCAATTAAAATATGTCATTCTGTGATTAAAAAAAGACTAATTCCCAGGAAACTTTTAGGTTGATTTTTTTTTTTTTAAATTACCTGCCATAGTCTGTTCTTCATATAGCTACATTTGGCCTCCAAGTTAAAGATGCATGGAAGTGATATAAGATTTCTTAAGATTGTCTAAAACAAAACAAATAGGAAGTATCATGTTAGTTGATCTGAAATTTGCATACATATTAGATTTGGCTTTGGTGCTCACTTTGTAGTAGTTTTGCTGGGCCACCAGTGCTTGGATTTGTCCAGTCATGTTAAACCACATCTGGTTTTCATTCACATCTTCATTGGTAGTTTCCAGCTGTTCATTTGGGAACAACAAAATTGTCAAGTATTTCTGGTTTTCTTCTGAAAAAAGCTGTGGTTGGCTTTTTAAATTTAATATACAAAAAATCCTCTCTGTTTCAAATAACTTCAGTAGTAATTTATGTATTATAAATACAGCGATTTCCTCCATATTTACTGGTGCCTATCAAGACGTTATAGATGACATTGTAGAATTATTGACTAAAATTGATCGTTTTTTGATTCTCACCACATCTAGTAGATCATTGATCTCATTAATGATGAAATTACTCTTAGTGATGTTTCTGTTGGCACTGCAGCAGACCTTTCAGAACAAAGACACAAATGCATATAATGTATATGAAATTTAGAAGATTAAATATTTACTTCTGATCAAATGTATAATAAAGCCACCTGATAGACCATCTGAAGTATCTGCACCAATTTTGTCAGTCGTGTCACTGTGTCCCAGTTTATACTGTCAGCAGCAATCCTGCCAATTAAATTAGCAGGTGCTTTGCGAAATAACTTCACCAGGCTTTTGAGCCAATCACCAGGGAGTTTAGACCAGTACATCGCTGAGAATATAACAAAACATAAAAATACTTA
>JAHKKF010491943.1:0-32408 GCA_019740295.1 Labeo calbasu
CAAATAATGGATTACAAAAGAGACACTGAGTACAAGGAACAAATGCTAATTTTAATATTATCCACTTACCTCAGGATTATCATGTAAATTGTTTACAACTGTGTTTAGAAAAAGAATAAATGAATAAAAACAAGAAATGTAAAGCAAAATAAGTTTGAACCCTCACCTCATGAAATATGAAATGAGTCTAAAAAAAAATAAATCAATATGAGAAAATGAAGATTCAACTGCTGCATGTGCCAGCCTCTGATGCCTATTGAAGCAAAAACATTTTAATTTCCTCAAACAAAGCCTTCCCAGCTGTGTTTCAAGCGCAAGCCTGGCTCTCTGAGGTCAAGTCTCTTTCTACCAAGACTCTGGTACTTGAGCTGAAGGCCTTTTTGGTGAGAGAGCGCAGTTAATAGATTTTCTTTCTTCTCCCTGCTGTTGTTGTGGAAAACTATTATGGATTCTGGAAAATTCTTGCTGGGGCTCTTTTGTGCCACGGGTCTATGAGAAAAAGCGAACACAACAACAGGCTCTGTCTAAAAAAAAAAAAAAAAAAAACCCTGGCCTTCAAATATTGCAGAAATGCAATTTCACCAGCTCCTCTATGCCAGCGCCAGTCCATTCTGCAGCCACAATGGCCGTCCGCTTCTCCCTCATTTAGTCGGCTCGCCAGGAACAATGGGCATGGAAGAATAGCAACAGGTAATTTAAAGAGCTGGGTATGAAGGATGTGGGCAGGAGGTGGCCCAACTTTGGCCAAATACCACAGACCACCACCAGCTACCTTCCAGTGCTCACCAGAAGAAAAAAATCTCCAAGTGGGTGACGGTTCCCTTTTCTGTCTTCGAATTTATTGGCTCTCAAGCTTGATTGGACAGAGATCATTTACAATTATCATCTGGCAAACACCAAGATATTTGATTATGCTCAAGGCCATACTGCAAAGATAATAGAGTATGACTCTGTATAGAGTGGAGTGGTTTTGAACAAAAAGAAAGTATTAAAGCTGCAAGCAGCATTGAGAGGGCCCTCGCACCCAGGCTCACCGCCGGCCGGTGGCTTTAGGAAAACAGAAAACGGTGGGCAATATGCACTTAACATGGTAAATACAGGAGGAATATGTCAACAGGTGGCGCTATGACTATAACTGTATATTGATGTGTAGATGTCTTCAGGCTTGGACTTATAAAACGTGATGTTTGGTGCATATTTGATATTGCAAGTTTGAGTTAGAGTAAAACAAGTAATTTCCTGTTGCCAACAGGTGGCGCTTTGACTATAACTGTATATTGGCCTTTAGATGTGTTCAGGCCAAAACACGAACGTGTGAAGATCTTGACGAAAACTCAAGATCTTTGAAATTTAACATTGCAAAGGCCTTTAGAGTAGACTGACCAAGAATAAAACATGCCACTTCCTGTTGCCAGCAGGTGGCGCTATGACTATAACTGAATATAAGCATGGGCGTATGTTCAGGACATGACTCAGCGCAGATCGGACATTGTGTAGCTGAATTATAACAACTTCCTGTTTCATGGCGAAACATCAAAGTTTGTCAGGCCGCCACAAACACGCCCCTCAGTGAAAACTCAAGATCTTCACAATTTAATGTCACAAGGGGTTTTAGGTTACACTGACCAAATTTGGTGTTATTCTGTTTAAATCTCTAGGAGGAGTACGTTTAAATACAATGCTTGAAAATGGCAAAAAAAATGGCACAAAACTTGCAGAGAAAATTCAAAATAACAGACTTCCTGTTGGGTTTCGTACTCTGTGTCCTGGGGGACAACTTTGTAGGTATTGGTATTGTTACATATGTCTACCTAATTTCATACAAGTACGTGAAATGTAACTCAAGGGGCCCTTCGTTCAAATTTTAAAAGAGGCGTTATCGAGCCATTTTGCCACACCCACTTCTGAAACCCATATCAGATGCAAACTTTCACCTCTTTTGGCGCGTGTTAAAAAAAGTTTCATGAGCTTTCGAGCATGTTTAGGCCCTCAAAAAGAAGAAACTGAGCAATTCCAATAGGGTCCTCACACATCCAGTGCTTGGGCCCTAATAAAGTTTGTTCCCAAGCTTTTTATCCAAGTTTGTTCATATGTTTGGAGTAAATGTGACAACACAGCTACTTCATAAGCAAAAAGTCCTTCTCACAACATCCACCCTCTTTCAACAGCTGAGGTGCTGTATAGCTGAAACAAGCTCTGCTTCTGAAGAAAACGAGACTCTCTCCCTGAAGCTCGGAGTGAGAGAGGAGGAATCATGGGAGATGCGGCAGAGCAGGGGGAGGAGCTGAGCCCAGGATCCGATCGCCACACAGCTGCAGCCGTTCTTCAGGGAATCTGAACGGGGAGCACCACTCAAGCGCCTAATGCCATTAATGAGCGCAGCCATGCGGCAGTAACGGAATTGGAGCGCAGCTTCTCCAGCAAGAGCCTGGCTGCCCCTGGAGTGGCAGTCGACCAGTTAGGCTGGGCTTAACTGACCTGAACTATGCTACACCAGAGCATCAGGGCACGGACAGGGACGGAAACAGATTCGATGACTGTTAAGCAGCATGCAAGGACAAGGCGGTAGCATATTTCACAGCTAGGTGAAATTTTATACACTGGCCTTTGCTGATCACTGAAAAGGGAAATGAGAATTGTAACAGACACTGTGCTTTGGCATTTACTGTCAAAGTCAGATGGAGAAGAAGGCTAAGTTTGCATACCACAGGATACAAGCTATGTTAGTGAAACTGTTAGTAAAACAATGACAAACAGCAGTAACTGAAAGTAATTAAGATGGTTTCTTCACAATCCCTTCACAACTAAAGTACATGATCATCCTCTATAATGTTAATCCTCAAAATTTCAGTCAGGCTTTACAAGACTAATGACTTACGTGAGTGAATCTCAACTTGTCCAGGTCATAACTGACTCCAATTTCAAGGCAAAACGTAAAATATACAATAACGACAACAGTTTCAAATTTTGAAATAACTAGTGTAATATATTTTAAAATGGAATTTATTTCTGTGATGCAAATCTGAATTTTCAGCAGCTGTTACTCCAGTCATCAGTGTCACATGATCCTTCAAAAATCATTCTAATATGCTGATTTGGTGCTAAAGAATACTTAGTATTAATAATGCTGTGGCTGCTTAATATTTTCGTGGAAACCAAGATAAATTCTTTCTTGGATTCTTTGATAAACAGTAAGTTCAAAAGAATAGCATTAAACAGAAATCTTCTGTAACATTACAAATATAATTTTGATCAATTTAATGTGTCCTTGCTGAATAAAAGTATTGATTCCTTCAAAAAGAAAATCTTTCTGACCCCAAACGTCTAAACGGTAGTGTATAGTGACATTATTTTTATGATAACTAAGCACATTATGATGAAAACAATGTTACAATGCTTCATCTTCTTAATTAGGAATATAATTTCCACACATAACTCTAATTATGCATCTGATTTTTGGAGTAAAATATGACGCAAAAGACAGATTCATCAACTAAAAAAAAAAAAAAAAAAATCATACAAAACATCAGCTGATCACTGATGAACTTTTTCAAAATACGTCAAGACTAGTAGGTGGAGAAATAACTGAGAAAAGGCTTCTTATTCTAATTGTGTAGATGAGTAAATTCATCATGCATCCAAGGCTGCATTGCTTCTGAAGCTCTAGGTGGAGCCAGGGAGCCGTTGTTATGACAGAAAGCAGTCAGCCAGTTGCACCTGTGTAACACACTGAGCAAGAGTTAAAGGCTGAGCCTACAGCTTGTGATTCCAGTATTACAAAGTTTAATAGATTACTTATAAGAAACAAATCAATGCTAAATGTACTGTGTCCTTCTTGAGCAGTTTTATGTCTTTCCTACAGAAATTATGATTACATTTATGAGGTTCAAACAGTAACCAAAACAGTGTGTTGTAAGCCAAGGAGGACTTATGGCGTCAATATTGTTCTCACTGATATGAAAGACGATGTTAACTATGTCAAGCATAAAAAGCCTCACATATTGTGAAAAGTGCTACATATTAAACTGAATTTAAGTGAATGCAAAAACAAATACTGAAGAAAACAGCTGATTTTTTGGTCTGTGAAATGTCACAGTCCTTTCAGTTTGCCTAAAGACTGTGCAATGAAACGTATGTCTCCCTCATTGTATCAGGGAAACTAAAAACCAGTGATCCCACGACAAAGGTCAGCGACCGACAGATGTGCCAACTTGGCATTGCTGTGTACAGAGAAACAATGAGGAGCTTCTAAAAGAGCCATTTAAGAGAAATCAGCTCCCTATAGCACCGGAAAACAAGGTGATTTTCTTGTTTGAATCTTTGAATTAGTCAGCCTCTATCAAAGATGAAACCCACAACAGCGTAAATGACTGTCACTACTATTAGCAGATGAAAAAAGTGGTGTTTTTCTATATTTAAAGGTAAAGTCATACTTCTGCTTGTTTTCCTGTGAAATAACTACCTGAGGTGGCCTTTGTGGATTGCTTCTGCAGGAAGTCCAGAGTCTGAGCCAGCGCTTTCTTATTGCAGTGAGTGGAGAGCTCTTCCTTACATTCAAAACACCTGTTAAAGGAGAACAAATCAATCATCAAAATATATATTTTTTACATGTATTATGACTGTCGCGTTTTATACAAAAGCGCATACAATACCTTTTAAAAATTTGGGGTCTGTAAGAACTTTTATTGTTTTTGAAAAACAGACACTAACTTTAAGGCATATTTAGCTGATCACAAATACAAAAAATACTAACACTGCGAAATATTATTACAATTTAAAATAACTGTTTTAATAGATTTTAAAGTGTAATTTATTTCAGTGATGGCAAAACTGCCATTTCTCCAGTCTTTAGAAATAATTTGAATATGCTGATTTGGTTAAGAAACATTTTTTATTAATATAAATTTTGAAACCAGGTGTGCTGCTTACTATTTTTGTGGAAACTGTGATTTTTAATAAATAGAAAGTTCAAAAGAACAGCACTTAGTTGGAAAAAAACCTTTTGTGTATATAGAGGTCTTTCCCAAAATGCACAAAGACAAATAATCATGAAATACAGGATTATCAGTTGATGTTTCCTACCAGGCTTTCCATGTACTGAGGCTGATGGTGATACAGTGAGAGTCAGAGTGATGAGCTTGCTGGTGTTTTGTGGAATGCTGAGTTTCTGCCTGGTTACAACCCTGAAAGTGAGAGACACAACAGCAAGGTTAGCATACATTACTCTCGATGGAAAAAAATTGGTTTTGGACAAGTTTTAAAATTTGAGTAACCAAATGTGCTGTCACACTTTAAATAACCCATACAAAAACTGTGGGTAAAAGGCAAAGGAAACAGTAGGGACACTCAAATTACTTTTAGAAAATGCTGTGTGATCAGGGGTCAGGGAATAATATGACCTTTTAAACACAGGCCTAATAAAACTTTATTATTTGGTTTTAAAACGTGCAACACCCAACCACCACAGCTGTGTTAGTCCAGCAAAATTTCATTCACCACATTTTATACTTTTTATAACAATTTTAGTTAGTTTGGAGTCAGTAAAATGTTTTTTTTTAATACATTTCAATTTTATTCAGTCAGAACACATTAAATTTATCAAAAGTGAAAGTTAAAGACTTTTACATTGTAGAAAAAATCTATAAATGCTGTTACATTTAATTTTCCATTCACCACAGAATCCTGAAAAATCTGTATCTTCTATTAAACTGTTAAACTGTTTTCAACACTGATAATAACATGACATGTTTCTTGGGCACCAAATCAGCATATCCAAATGATTTCTGAAGGATCGTGTGAAAGGACTCTTTTGTTTTAAAACAAATGTGAATAGAAAACAGTTTAATTAATTTTAATAATAATTTTAAAGTTTCTCTGATTTTACTGTAGTTTTTAATCTTACAGACCCCCAAACTTGACCTAAAAAATACAGAAATGCCTTGTCAGTTACCCTTGCTTTGTAAGTAAATATCTTACAATAAATTCTGTTTTGGCAGTCAGGTTTCTACCATTTGTGAAATGCAAATAAGCCACTAACAACCCATCACTGCACGCTGCCAAAACCGCCTACGTTGTAACGCAATACATTGCTGCTGCAGAATGAGAAAATCTCACCTGAAACCCACACTTGAGGCACACAAGGATGTCATGTCCTCCTGCTGGTTCTCCCTCAAGCATGTTCCTCTCTTTAAGGCAATCGGAGCACACCGACCACAGGCTGCCTGTCACTGCTTTCTTCACTGAGCTGAGGTCTACAGCCCTGCTAACATGCTGGCACGTCAACCCTGGATGACACCAAAATATACATCTTTACTGTAGAGTTTACCATTCTATGCAAGCATTAGTAAATTTACAATCTGAATCAGAATGCAGTTCATGCATTATAGATCCTTAATATCTGATAAATGCTTTGGATGTTTGTCAGTGATATTTGCTTCCCATGAGTTCCAAGCACCCCATGAAATTACATTGAAACTTTTCCTTACCGCCAACCTCATCGGATGAGTCTTCATCGCGAGGCTTCTTTGGCTTGTTAGACCGCTTAGTCATGTCTGCGGCTTTTAAAGAGAAGGGGTCTTTCAGCCGCATTTGTATCTAGGAAAAAAGTCACTCACTAAGTATGAGAGCACACAGCACAGCAGTTTCTGGAGCCTACAATCTGAACATTACCATACAACACAAATGTCCGGAGACTCACCAGAGGGCCTCGGCAAACTTCCAAGGTGGACACAAAATGATTTTAAATTTAAAAGAATTATATTAAAACAATCCATTGTCACTAAAAAGCTAAAATTGTTTAAAAAAAAAAAAGAAAAAAAAAAAAAAAAAGGCTAACAACTACTAAAAATCCAATGCAACACCACAACTTAAAAAAAACTAAACAATCCAACATAAAAGGCTTAAAACTGTAAAATACATAAATAAATAACATAAATAAACATATATATTAAAACAATTCAATGTAAATGACAGGCTAAAAACTGCTAAAAACATAATTATTTTAAAATAATCCAATGTAAATAAAAGGGTAAAAGTGCTAAAATCAAGACTCAAAACATATAAACTGTAATAACATTTCATACACTGATTTTTCCACTCAACAATTTTAGTTTTTACTTAAGGACAAACAGTTGAAAAACTCTGGATTTAATATAATCTACTGACACTCCTAAGTATTTTTCCTTTCCATCTCAACTATCTCAGTGGGCAGACATTACAGTCAGTACCAGTCCTATCTAAATCTCATATATACTGTACCTAAGAAGAGCATTTAAATACAATTTTGACAAGGAAGTCTCCTGTTAACAGCATAACCATTATTTATAACAGACGAATCAGTAAGTGAGGGTAATGAAGACATACAAGGGAATTAGTTATTAGCACGGCCACTGTAGTAAAGCAAACAAGGGCACGACACCTGAGACTTGCCCAGGTAACTGATACAAGTACTGACAGCAGGTACCGGCTGGTTAAAGGCCTTTGCTTCTTTACTAGTAAGTCAGATCTGTTTATAACATAATGTAGTTTTAAAAAGAGTAGCTATAAACATTAAACGGTCTTTGGCTTATAGTCATAAACCCAACTCACCCTTTTTATGGTCCCCTCCTCTCCAGGCTCACTACCAAGTGAACGTCAGTTGTCAAGTGGCCAGGTGGAAGAGCGAAGCTGATAACTTACATATGATTCCAAGTTTATAAATACGCAAGAATTTCTGCCGCTAGTTTTGATGTTCGGATCTAACACGTCGACAATCAGGAATCGAGTAATCCCGAAAGACAGTTTCTATTTTGATTAACAGAGTTTATCAGCGTATTTGGTGGCATTTGGAGAAGAACAGAAAACACAAGTATCACATGTATCACGTGGTCGCATCCTCAACGACGCACTACGGATACTTGTATGGCCAAACTCGTTTGTATATCTACTGTAGTTACAAAAGTGTTCAGTTCTAAACATTTTTAAAAGTACTATAGTGTTTTGTTTAAATGTAAACACAAAGTGGCTATTCTGAGCATGCATTATTATTGTTAAATATAATACAAAAAACGTAACTTTTACCTTTTGTTTGTTTTACTATACTATACTATATTTTTTTGCTTGCATAATATATTTAAAATATTTAATATGTTATTTAATATATTTTTAAAAGCGCTTTTCACATTTTCGTATAGTTTGTTAATATGCATATTTGAGAACTGCTTACGAACCTGCGTTTTAATAAAATATTACAGAAATTAAAATAAAAGTACACTTCTGTATTTTTAAAAATGCTTAGCAATCACCATTAATTTGACATTAATGCCTGTCAGTCAATTGCTTAAACATTTAATTCCATTATTACCAGTCAAATCATAATCAATAAACATAACAATAATTACGTATGAATTAATGAAAAAGTAAAAAAGAAAATTAAAACGAAAAATAAACATATGAGATCACATAAACAACTTTAAAAGCTTCATATATACCTAGGTTTTTGCATACTTTTTTTTATTTTGCAATTATGTACATATTAATACAAATATATACATCTCACAACAGAAATAGAAAAAGGGTATACAGAGAGAACAATAAAGGTTTTTGCATACGAGTTTGGAATTTAAAAGAGGAGATACGTAGCCTACGTAGCCTACGTCACTGGTAATACGTAGGTGTAGTTGTGCGCATGCGTGTTGTGTAGGAGTAATGGGTAGCCGCAATCCGGCGTAACTTGTAGTCAGTTCCAGTGTTTTTGTCAATATTGAAATACAAAACAAGAGATAAGGAACGTCGTCACCTTGTAGCTTTCATTACCATAAATCCTAGCATGGCGTTAAATGTCTATTCACGGCTGACGAGGAGTATTGTCGGCGTTTTAGCCAGCAGAAGTGTCATTCCTGTTACAAGACAACTGACAACTACTTCATGCAGGATACATTTGCGTTGCTTACAGCGTGAGTGTTGAAATATTACATTGATATTTAGGAGGTATATGTAATACACCGTGCTTCAGTGACGTTAGTTCAGAAAAATCACGGTGAATCTTGCATTCATCTTTACTGATTTAATGTGCAATTTCTGTCTCTACGTATTTGGAAAAGTTTGGGCTGTAATACGTAATTAAAACCTAAGCTTGTATAAATTGTTCTAAAGGTGACATTTTTGTTTTAAAGGATAAAATATCACATGACAACTATACGTGTATATACGTGCAGAAGAACGGCCCCTGTTGGTCAAACGTGTCAAAACCTGTCTTTCAGACATCCGCTTCATTCGTTGTGATGGTACTTCATTACGAAATTTCAGCTCTTCAAGTCAGCCTTCAGTAGAAGTGACCTACGAACAGCTGAAGAAACTGCTGCTCTCCGAAACTAGTGTGGTTATAGACGTCCGTGAGCCGTGGGAACTCAGGGAATACGGGAATATACCGGGGTCAATTAACGTGCCCTGTAAGTCAATGCATGGCCTCATTCTTATACTGTATATTTAAAGGCACAATTACAATGCTGTATCCTCTCTTCTGCAGTGGGACAATTGAATGGAGCTCTCCAGCTCACGCCTGATGAATTCAAGGAGAAATACGGAGGAGCCATGCCATCACAATCCCAAACCATAGTGTTTACCTGCTTAGCTGGTGTAAGAAGCAAAAAAGGCATGGAAACTGCAGTGTCTTTAGGATACACCAAGTGAGCCTCTTTATACAGTTTCATTAGTGAAAAGAATCAGATTTTCAGTCTAGAAAGAAGGAAAAATGTACTAAGATCAGTCTATAGTGCTGTATATTGAAGTTCTGTTTGCTTTAGTTGTCTAATTTAACATGTTGTCTCTCTCTTCTTGTAGGGCCCAGCATTTTTCAGGCGGATGGCAAAAATGGGCAGAACGTGAACTAATACAAACCAAAGAGTAACATGTTGTCACATTTTAGTCATGTTAACACTGTGATAGAAGTTTAATTGACCTGTACCACAGTTTGGATTATACCACTGACACTGAGTCAAAATGTGCCACTGAGACCGAATCAAATAAAGGATTGGTGTGATTATATTTAAATCTGAAAAGATGCACTGTTACATGGTGTGAGCAGTGTGCATTCTAGAGTGATTATTTTATTTAACGTAGTTGGTTTGAATGGGAGAGTGTATGTTACAACTTCTGTTCAAAGGGCTGTGGGGTAAAGAGGTAAACCTAAATATTTATATTGTGTATATATATATATATATACTACCAGTCAAAAGTTTTTGATTTTTTTTTTATGTTTTTTAAAACGTAAGTCTCTTCTGGAAATAAGTCTCTTCTGCTCACCAAGCCTGCATTTATTTGATTCAAAATACAGCAAAAACAGTAGTATTGTGAAATATTTTTACTTTTGAGTATTTTATTTAAGACATCTATAATGTTACAAAAGGTTTCTATGTCAGATAAATGCTGTTCTGAACTTTATGTTCATTAAAGAAACCTGAAAAAATTCTTCTCAGCTGTTTTCAACATAATAATAATAAAATGGTTTTTTGCGCAGCAAATCAGAACATTAGAATGATTTCTGAAGGAACATGTGACTAGAGTAATGATGCTAAAAATTCAGCTTTGAAATCACAGGAATAAAATACATTTTAAAATATATTCAAATAGAAAGCAGTTATTTTAGTAAAAAAAAAAAAAGTTTTTGTTGTACTTTGGATCAAATAAATGCAGGTGTAGTGAGCAGAAGAGACTCATTTAAAAACCTTACTCTTCAAAACATTTCGACTGGTATAGTGTACATTTTATTTAGTGATTTCTAAAGTCAACATAGCACTGTATAAAATTAACTGGACAGTTTTTTTTGTTGTTTTTGTATTCTTGAAAATAAACCTTTGATGCTACATTGTGTGTTATGTGCTTATTAAAAAGTGTATTATTAACATTTTGTTGTCAGACATGACAAATATTTTAATGTATATTTAAACTAAATATTAAAAAGTGTGACTTATCGCTTATCATTTGTGCTACAAATATGAGTATCAATATTAAATGGTGTTAAAGTGGCTTTAGTTTTGCACTGGCAAGAATTCAAAATGTACATATCCTTGTAATGTAGTGAATTTAAAGAAATTACATTCATTCATCAAAGACCATTCTATTTCAAATACGTTTCTGTTCTATTCATCAAAGAACCCTGAATGATTTACTTTTTTAACTATAATATTAAGCAGGACAACTTTGTCGTTACCGGAATAAATTACATTTTAAGCTTTTTAATGGTATTATAAATGTTTTAACCATAGAAATAAGAAAAAAAACTTTTCTGCCATTCATCATCTTCATCAATACGTTTAAGTGGCTAATGACAACAAGAGCTGTACGTGGTTTTGCTATTTTATAATCATAGAAGAATGTCTTACACTCTCAGAATAAAAGGTCTTATTTTTACCTTATTTTTTTTTTTTACCTTATTAAGCCCTGAAGAACTCATATTAGTACCTAAAGTGTACATATCAATACCTCAGCAACTTCTTTTCTGAGACTGCACTGTTATTAGTCATGTTAGTCTTTGAGCCATGCGTATGTGTAAGAATTATATGTACCATTGTCATTAATGTGGATGTGACAAAGCTGTCTCTCAGTGATGAATTTGAAATTTAGAAAATGGTTTTAATTATAATTGAGCACAGCAGCCAGCGTGGACAAAGATAACAGTGCCTTATTATTGCCAATAAAGAGGCTAGTCTATTGTCTTTACCAATGCTGTCATAGTTTTTTAGCACTGCTATAGGGATGAGTGACTAATGTACTGTAATTGAATGAGATAGCAGGAGTAAAATAACGCCTGAGTGTTTGAGCTCATTTAGCCACTGTTCTCACATCTCATAGAGATGCAGACCCAGCCTTCCTCCCACATGCCTGGCAGATCTTAGATAGTCGGAAAGAATTTCATAAACCACATTCGGTCAGCCTTTCAAAAAAAAAAACAAACTGTTCTGTAATGAATAAACATTAGACCATAATTCAGCTGAAACTGTAAAATCATCTGCATAACTTTTAAAGGAAAAAAATATTATTCGCTAGTTCTTGATTAAAGAGACTCCAAGGGTTTTTGCAATTCCCACTTACATCCTTTAGTCACCTCAAGCGTGAATCTCAGACAGGGCATAGAAAAACACTCTAGTTAATTCCTCTCGCGTTTCTCATTTTTAAACGTTCTGCTGTGTAAATAGTGACCACATTAGTGTCATCTCCCTCTGCTCAGATTGACCTTGTGACATTATTCCTTGCCCTGTCTAGAAGCATGTGTAATTAAAATCCCTACATATCAAACCACATCACATCACCTCCAGACTAATGGAGCCTTGTCTCATAATTTGCCTCTCCATTCAACACCTCTCAAGACCCTGACAGATGTTTGAGTGGCAGGTCCAATTCTTGATGGTGCAGAGGCTCAACATTCCCATAGCACTGACTCATGTTTATAGCGGAGTATAAAACTCCTGGATCTCTGGGAGTGTGGATTTGTGTGTGCAGAACTTGCAAGAGGAAGATCAACACAGCAAGGCCTTAAAGTCTAGCCACTGACCCATGATGAGTCGCAGCCCAGAAAGGATCTCATCCTATCGCCGCCATTTTGAGGATGCCAGCACCTCCTCTTACCAGGTGAGGGTCAGCAGCCCTTCTCCTGTCAGACGGGATGTCGGGAGGTGCCGTTCAGCCAGCTACACCCGTAAAGCCAGCGCTGTCAGCAGAAGCATGGCAGTGGGCCGGAGGACCATCTCATCCTCACGCAGTCAGCCCTTCATGACTGGGTAAGCATCGCCCATCCTGCTGATACACACACACAAAAAAACCCACAATGCAGAACATCCAATTAAAATGCAATTTGTTAAACCTATTGAAAATGAGAATTCGAAGTAATTCGTTGTTTCTGGCATTTTGAGGAGGTGCTCAAAGTAAGCTTTTGATAAAAGAGAAAACATGAGAGGGAGTGTTATTCCCATGAGTAGGCTAGTTGAAGTTACATGCAAAGTCAATCCAAAGACGCGAATTCGCCCGGGGCGACGCGATTATGGAAGTCCAAATGGTTCAAAAACACGTAAATTCTAACACGTCAACAACACATAATATTATACGCATATTTCACGCATTAAATACGTGTTGTTTGAGCGTATGTAACGCGTTGATTTTTCATGCGTAACTACCACGTATTTAACGCGTAAAATACGGGTAAGAAATTCAACGCGTGAGATACGCTTATTTTACATGTTGTTAATGCGTTAAAATTCACGTGTTTTTGAACCATTTGGCTTTCCATACGCCATTGCCGCGAACGTGTGATATACACCTCTATCGCGTATTCCAGGCAAGTTGAAAATTTTCAGTTTAAGCGGAAAATTCGCATTAAGTGTTGTCGCACAAGTCAATCAGCAAAGATCTTATTTACACGTCCAGTTTTACATGTCTGCTTGTATCAGAAATTGGAGGAGAGCTTTATGCGATGTTTTATTCCCATGAAAAACACTCCGCCAGTAATCTTGAGCGATAACTCGATGTGAATACTCGCTTTGCTTTTTGTGTGCACACACTTTTACAATTTACAACAATAAAAAAGTCATTAGATATACTGTAAGCATGTATATAGTGTTATGCTAAGAAAATTTTAAAAATATTTATACATATTTTTTATTGTTTACTAAAGACGTGCATATAGCCCTATACAAAACAACTCATTTTATATTTGAGAGAAATTTAACATTTTATTAATTTTATATTTTTAATTTTAATTTTGGTAATTAAATATATGGATACACATAATTAGCATATATAACATAATTTAATATACACATAAAAATTTCATGAAATTATTTATATAATTTAAATATTTGCCTAATAGATAGATAGATAGATAGATAGATAGATAGATAGATAGATAGATAGATAGATAGATAGATAGATATTTGGCTTTTAACTTTCGCATATAATTAAGACTTTAATTTTCTATTTTGTTGTCTGGTGGCAAAAAAATTCTTTGTTAGAACATGTTAGAACACAGTTTCTTTTTAATTTTATTTACTGGTCTGTTAGAAATCACACACAGCCTCTAGGAGACTCCTAATAACTCTGACCTAATAAACCCAAAAGTGACAAATAAATGCGTCTTCACCATATCAGCCACACGCTACATTGTATTCATTTCAGAGCTGATCTAATGGCGTTTTACCTTTGGTATTCAAGTTGTGAAAAATTTGAATTAATTGCAGTGTCGGAATGGGAGCCATCTGTCTTAGCAGAGGTGGTCCAGGGGTCGATCTCGACCAGGCTGCTGCGGAAAACCGTGAATTCCTGAGCACACGAACCAGTGAGAGACAAGAGATGGTTGTGCTCAACGACCGACTGGCAGCATACATCGAGAAGGCAAGTGCATTTACAAAAAATTAGTATGCCCTTGGTGCACTGTATCACAGAAAATAACACTGGCAGCACTTCATAATATAGCAAATGTCAGTGATGTCACACTATTGAAATTATTTATAACAATAACTGATGTAATTGATTACAAAATAACAAAAATGCAATATAATTTAATAGTGCTCTTAATGCTCTTGAAATCAAACCTTATTTTTAGAGGCATCTTTGACAGCATTTGTCTGATATGGCCACGCTTGAATGCGTCGCGGGCACTGGCGGTGTGGAAATGCCACTGCTGGCTCCCGAGATAAAGCGTATTATTCGCACTTCTGTGGGCACACAGACAGAGCACATAACACGTGTACTGTGTTTTCTTATTCTCCTGTCGCAACAAAGGTCCGATCGCTGGAGCAGCAAAACAAATTGTTGGAGACGGAAATCGAGGCCCTAAAGAATCGATACTTGAAGCCCACCGGCCTCCGCCTGCTGTACGAGGAGCAACTCAAGGAGCTGAAGAGGCTGGCGGACCAGATGAGAGTACAGCGGGTAGCTATAATCATTTGAATGAATATTTCGACAGATCTTAAGCGTCAAATAATATTTCAAAAGGCTACAATAAATGAAGAGTACCTAGTTAATTATATGCAGCCATATAGTTTAAATGTCGTAAATGACTTATAAAGTAAACTTAAATATATACGCTAGCCTATTTTAAGACTGTTGATAAGGAACAATTAAGTGATAATTCGCACTGAGGGGAACACAGTCTCTCACTTTATGTTTTAGTCTATTATATGATAATATCTCTAATTGCTTTTAAAGGACCTTGCTGTCGCTGCAAAGGATGCTATGGCGGGTCAGCTGGAGATGATGAAGGTGAAATATGAGGAGGCCTTAGAGATGAGGAAGAAAGCCGAACTTGATATTGAAGCCTTCCGTCCGGTATGATCACCATCAAATTGTTTTAGAACGTTTAGTTTTAGGCTATAAGGAGAAAAGGTGGTAGAATGAGAGATGAACATCTTTTACCGTCTCAGGATGTGGACGCCGCCACCGCTGCGCGTATTGCTTTGGAGAAGCAGCTAGAAAACCTGGAGGTGGAACTAGAATTCCTTCGAAGAATACACAAAGAGGTAATTAAAACGCAATATATATATAGTCCTTGATAAATAAATAGCTAAATATTAACATTTTTTCAAAACCGCACGTCTTCAGGAAATCGAAGAGCTTATGAAACAGATCTACGCGGCCCACGCCACAGCAGCAGACGCATACAGCCTTCCAGACCTCTCAAACGCCCTGAAGCAGATCCAACACCAGTATGATGACATTGCCGCGAAGAACTTACAGGTGAGGATTTTTACGTAACAAATAATGTTTAATAATGTTTCAGTTCAAATATGTACCTATATGTTTTCCATTTTGAATGGAAACGTTTAAAATGAAATGGGGCGTTATGGGGATTATTTTATTATTGAGATATTTTTGTGAATTAAGTTGGAAAAAACAATAACACTCTTTGTACTTGTCGTTAATTCACAGAGTTCTATAAACAATTTCTAAGACTTTTATTTGAAGCATAAATATAGGATTTTTCCATCCCATATGTATGCTTCAAACAAAACAACTAAATAAAAACAGTTACACGTTTAAACAAATGTTACAACACATACAGGACTATCAACAAAACTATTTTTCTGCAGGAAATGGACTCTTGGTACAAAACCAAATTTGATGATCTCAGCAACAAATCGTCAAAACATGTAGATAAGGTGCGAAGCGTGCGAGAGGAAATTGTAACTGCCAAGAAGGATGTAAGTATTAATGATTATGCTTTAATTGGGCAACAAATCTCTGATATGTTAATTTTATATGATTACTATAACGATAGTAAAATAACATAGGCCTCATAATTAAAACGATTACAGTATCCATGTTTATCTTCATGTAAGGCTATGGGTGAGACTTCCAGTTTATTATCCGCTATAGATAAATAATGAGAAGAATAACAACATGCAGTAAACAATTAAACTGTGCAGTACAAACCAGTCTGTTCATAATTAAGATAATACATTAACAATATGGTAAGACACAGCAGCAAAAACAGCTGTTTTGTACAGCTAAAAATAGCTGGTCTCAGATGAGGCCGGAAGTCACACCCATAAAGTTTACAAATGCCCACTCTTAGGAAGAAAAAGGTGGATTTGTTTTAAATATTCTGCACATTTGTAGATTCAGAATAAGGAGCGTGATTTGGACTCTTTGAAAACCAAAAATGAGGCTTTGGAAGCACAGATCCGTGAGACTCAAGAAAAGTACAGAAAAGAACTGGAGGAACTCCAGGTGAGAAACCGAGTCATATATAATCATGTTTTGGCCATAATGCTTTACATTCAAAGAAAGAAATTTGAGCATAAACATGACCTTAGCACTTCTTAACACTTCTGTTTTGTTCTTTGCTTTTTCGTCAGGCAAGAATTGAGGCCTTGCAGCTTGAGCTTAAATCCTCCAAACAAAGGACAGCACTGCTCCTGCGTGAATACCAAGATCTTCTCAATGTGAAGATGGCCCTCGAGATTGAAATTACCACATACAGGTAGATTTTACATACTTGATAAACTGTTTAAATCCAAACAAATACCACCAACTTCAAAAACACTTGAAACTGTCAGGCTAGAACAAACCAGAATTTAAGCAAAACGCCATTTTCTTTAATCCTTCCTTCTTAATTTTTCTTCACAGGAAGCTCATTGAGGGCGAAGACTCGCGTATTACTTCTGTGATGCAGAGCATGCAAACCATGTCCCTCATGAGTGGCAGCATGAGTGTTCACACTGCTGCAGCCGCAGGTGTTGCAGGACTTGCTGATAGAGAAGGCAGAGGTCTTGTTGGAGGTCTAGACAGTGGGCTTGCCAAAGGTCTTGGAGGAGGCATTGGTAAAGGTGTTGGGGATGGTAGTGGCGGAGGTATTGGAGGAGGTCTTGTTAATGGCATCACCGGTGGGGCTGGCGGCCCAGGTGCCACTGTAGACTACACTCAAGAGCAAGCTGTGGAGATGACGGAGAGGAAGACTGTGCTTATCAGGTAGCATTAAAATCAGGTTTCTTTCTGTGGTGTTTGCAGGCATGTCAGTTCTGACCTGATCCCATTCCCATATCTCTCTTACATAAAATAAAAAGTGTTGAATTAATGTTTTAGAGTTCCATTCCAAGTCGCTTAGATTCTGCATTGCTTTCTTTCACAGAACAGTCAAAACCGAGGATGACACCCTGGAGAGCAGCACACAGGAGAAATCGTATTCCATCTCTGGAGCAGCAGATGAAGAAGAGTAGTGGTGTTTTCTGCTCACCAATCATGCCTTCAGATGTGCGTGCCTTACAAACCAAAAATCAGCTTGCATCTTGCATTGCTTGTCTACAATAAAGCTCTGAGCATCACATCTTGCGGGTTTTGTTTCTCCATTGTTTTTGCATACAATCCACAACATCAACAGGTGTAGGATGCAGGGCATATTATGACTGTGTCGGAGACAGATGATGAGGAAGGAACAGACAGGAAAACAACTTAGGATAGAGGCAGGGAGTGTGATTGTGTCACTCCAGGCTCAGTGTATCACCTCGATTCTTTGGCCAAAGGGGAATCCCATGCAAGCCGTCATATGAACGGTACTGCCACAAGATGAAGTCACACCACTGTATGGCCCCATTCTATCCAAATCTGCCCTCCTCATCTGCGTCTGATCCATCTTGATCGGTTCACACTGGAACATGCCAAACACTCAAACTGTCTGGAACTGTGAGGAAGATGTGCACTGGAGTACTTAAGCATAAAACTACAGACGCCAGACACAGTGGGCAAAAGGAGCATGAAACTGACACAAAACAGTCACAGATATCCAACTTTTTCTTTAAGACTGTAGGTGAGACTTCTGGTTCATTAGCCGCTATAGGGAAATAACCAAAAGAATAATAATGTGCATTAAACTGTAAAACTGTTTGCACTACAAACCGGCGTGCTCATAATTAAGATAGTACATTAAAATATTATGGTAAGACATACCAATTTGCAATATCAAGCAGCAAAACCAGCTGTTATGTACGGCTAAAAATGAGACCGATGAGACCGGAAACCAAATCCATAAAATTTACAAACAACTCTTACGTGAAGAAAAGGCAGACATAAAGCATGGCATGTGGCACACTAGCAATTCAAAATGTTTTCTTTGCGTTTCTTGTTGTTAATGTATCAGACTTAAAATTTGAAAGGATCTATACGCATTCATTATAGACTATAAATGACAGAGCAGGAGTCTGACCTTGAGCACTTTGAGCAGATCACTCACAAACTTTAAACTATAGCTACACTTCATACCCGAATCAACAGTCTACAGCAAATATTGCTTCCTATTGAAGGAAGCCTACAGTATCTGACAAAAGAAAGAATGACTCAAAGGCGAGTTCACACTGTTCATAAGTAAACTCCATTTATTTTCTCCATATTTAAAATGTTATTCAATTTTATGCCTATAAAATGCAATACGCTACATTGTAATTTATTTGGTAGACACTATGCATTAAAATTGTTCAGCGCAAATAATTATTAGACTCACTGGATTTAACATTTATTATTATTATTATTATGGCCTTATTTATCAGAACTGGGAGAATCATGGGCCCCCTGGGATTACAATAATAATTTAATCTAAAACAAAAAGGATTACAATGGATTAAAACAAGTCAAAACAGCTATCTAGTTATTTAGTCGTAATACGATATCTCGTCGTGCAGACAGTTTATTTCATTTTCAATAGCTACTGAATAAAAAATCAATAATATTACATTTATGATTATTATTATTATTATTCCTATCTCAATCCAGTTCACAATATCTTTTTTAATTGACAGCACTCAATAGCCCCTCATTACTATAGCTACTGTCGTCATTTCCACAAGCTCATCCCACCTGAAACCGAGGCGCAATTAACGTCCAGTACTTGCCTTGCATTGTTTCTCCGCAGAAATGCACTAGACATTATGAAAAACCCAGAAATGTCAATCCTGTCCATTAATGAGGGGCTACAGACAGTCTGCAGTGATGGTCGCTGATTCATATCATTAGCATGCCTTTTGCTAGTTACTGTAATGCGCATCCAGAGCTATAGGCGTTGTTGATTTGAAGTTGGTGATATGCATTACGGCATGATAAAAATGAACTGCCTCACGCATTATCAATATAATTAGGTGGCGTTTACATGAGTGCCCATATGACCTTTAAAAGACGGGAGCTATCCAGGGTCCTGCCAGGCCCGAATAGACATTTAAAGCTGCTGAGAAAGGATTTAGATGTGGTCATTACAAATTATTAGAATCAACAGCAAATGCAATGATTTTTAAGCCTATTTAAAAATATTCCCGTTTATTTTCATTTAAAAGAAAAAAGGCTAAAGCGTGCAAGAATTGCAATGTCTCGTTCAAAATGAATAAAATGGACTTTCTATATTAATAAATCTTTAGTCCTCATTTGCACGCCTCAAGATCATTTTTTTAAAACTTTTTAAACTTATTAAGTAACAATTTTTAGCTTACCTGAAAAATATTGTGCCTGAACCTTTCGGTTCATCAAAAATATTATGCAGACACCCAAATGATTCAACGTGTTTTCAATTCATGACTGAATTGAAAGAATCCTGTCAATGGAATAACTAATGATCCGTCTGTACATACCATCACACGAAAGTCCCTCAGTTTTTTTTCCCAGCGTCCACTTAAATGATCTGAGGATCAAAAGAGGGCAAAAGTTTGTGCTCTCTAAAACCTGAGAAATTCTGTCACTTTTTGCATATGGTTTTAGTGCCTTAATCCCAATTAGGCCCGGCTGACACACAGAGCCATTCATCGCAAACCTCCTCTGAATACATTTGCCTAAAAATGAACTTCACAAATAGAGCTGGCGGTAAAGGCGTTGGACAGCAGAGAGAATCGGATAGACTGAAGGTTCATTCTTACGCGCTCGAGTGAAAAAGGGTATGAATTTATAAGGTACACCGAAACATTTCAATTCAGACAAGTTTACACCCCATTATGCGAGGCCTTTCAACAAGGACAAGAGAGTTAAAGTTGGGGAAATTCGGTTCAAAAGGCAGAGCTAACTTTGTTCAGGCTTTGAATACTGAAACGAAGCAGCCCCCTTCCTTTTGAGAGCATTTAGAAATGGGAGCACGCATGAACAGAGTCGAATCAGTAGCCACTTATCTCGCCACTTTCTAATGCGACTTTGAATATTAGTCTGGGTTAAAATCCCAATCATGTCATCTGGTGGGACTCCCATACAAGCATAATTACTATTCAATCGCGTCACTAATGTCCCACCCGCATCCCCTATCTGCGACGCAGCTGGTCCGGCCTTTGTGAGGCTTGCACTTTCCCGCAACAAGAGCAAGTGGGTTAAACGCATTAAAACAGGCATGTGAGATTAATATTTGTAGGCAAACATATTTTCGTATGTTTAAAATAAATGTATTTATTTATTGATAAATAATCATAATTTATTTCCGATCTTTAATTTTTGAAGAATAACACATTATGCCATGCGACTTGTTGAAACTGGTGCACAACTCAAGTAAAAATAAGCAATTTGTATACTTTTTTTTTTTTTTGCAATGGGAATATATAAAAGGAAAACAACGAACGAGTCCATAAAGGGAATCTGTGTAGCTGAGCGTTTATGGTTGGCGTAAAAAATGTTTTCTAGGGAGCCCGGGCATTGTGCATCGTTGAGATAGAGTGGTGAACCCTTGGCACTCAAACCCAGTTTGGACGCATGAATGAAACCCCTGGTGGGACACTGCAGTTCTTCACACAGTCTCAGTTACCCTACATTCATGCTTCATTATTTGGCAACCTGTTAAATCAAATCCCACATTTAGCTCGCATTGTAACGCTGAGACCCTGAGAAAAAAGCTTTCAGCCACCTGACCGACACTTTCTCCGAATCTCACAATCCGACGCGTAAAAAATGTTCTGGAATGCTCCGTTCGGGTCCACAATATTGTTCCGAAATAAAGCTGCTGCCGTGTAATTAATGTGCCATTTAAAAGACAGCGGACAATGCGAGCGTTCAAGCTATTTGATTTCATTTAATTTTCCATCCCATTTGCTCCGAACACTGCTTTAGCTCCCAAAAACCGTGCTCCAATGAGCGCTTTGGGATGACTTTCTCCCCTTTGCTTTCCCGGTGAGGAGGACAGAAAAGAAAACGTCCCCGTTTCCGCCTTTGTGCACAATTTATTAGTTGGAAAACTTCGGCTTTAAAGACACAAGACGAGAATGAGAATGGGCCCGGCTGGTGTGAGAGCTGTAGAGGCCGGACCCGCTGTTGCAGAGCGGATGGGAACCAGTCACAAATGGCAACATTAATAAATAACCCACCACACAGCCGGCCTTTGCATGCGCCTATTCAAAAATTGTTCGCGTGTCGTTCACGCTCTTTGACTCATTAAGGAGCCCAAAGAGAAAGCTCCCAGAAAGGAGCAGTGGGGTACCTTTTCCTGAAGAAAGAAATCCCACCTCTGCTTCTCCAATTACAGCGGAGTGTCATCGTAGAGTCGCCAGGCCAGAGGTTAGCAGGACATGTTCATGGCTTGAATTTATCGCCCACCGATTCTTGTTTCTTTCCCTCGGCCTCTGTTCGGTCATTGAGGACCACGATCAAAGAGGTCAAATGAAGTTTTAAAACCAGTGGTGACTGAAGTTACTTCAGTAGACGCCAAAGGAACGTGGGGGAAAGTTGTGGACTTCTGTTGCCACATATCTGAATGATAAAAACATGTATTTAAAATTAAACTCGAATTAAACTCGAAATGTTCAAACTTTTAACTAACCGCTTGGTAACTTTAGTCATTCAACGGAGAAATGTGTAAATGTTACATGGATCAAGTGAATTAATTCGTGCGGGAGAAATGAACACTTTACCTGAATATTTAACATGCATGAATAAAAGCAATAAAAGTAAGTATTATTGCTTTCCCTTGAGAATATTCAATGCAAGTGAAGACAGCGAAAGCTGCTGGGAGATGAAATATTGGCAAGCAGCAGCTCTTGTCTTGCACAAGATTTCGTGTTTTGTCCTGCATCCTTTGATAAAAATCTTTTTTTCACCCTCACTTTCCATTAATTCTAGAGCCCGGCAGGGCGCTTCGTCAAACCTGAATGCGACCATCCTGATACGTGACCTGTTGTCAAAAAGTGTGAAATGATAAGGTGGTGGTTATTTTGAAAGCGGCTCTTATTTTTTTGGCTGGTTCTCCCGTTGAGTACCTGCCCGGTCCCAGCACGGCACACGCCGGGAGTCAATAGAAGTTAACAAGTCTCCCAAACATTCCTGCTCCTTTTGTTGAAACAGCAACAGACAATGCAGCCAGGGAGAGAATAAAGAGCTTTGAAGTACATAAAACCTAAAAGGATGCAGCCAAGTAGATTTAAAGTAGTCACTGATTTCCAAAAACTGGTTTGTATAGGAACAATAAAAGGGGGGAGAATTTATGGAGAAATTATACAGTGGATTTGTCACTTAAAATATCGGAACTGTCTGGCGGACAAAGCCACATGCTGAGGATTAATGGTCGCGCCAGACCTTTGATTCTGCACTCTCTTTTCTCTGCCCTTGACAAATTGGATTTTGGGGATGGGAAGGTCGCTGGGGCCTATTGTCTCTTGACCGTTTGGAGCGGTTCATTATGCGCGAGGGTGAGGGAAAGTCTCCATGTGACCATTTCGGAGGCTTCTACAGCTGCTAAAAGAGAGCAACTCTCTCATAGCGCGCTGCTCGCCCTTGCGCATTAATGTGCCGAGGGGTACCTGACTGCGCCATAAGAAAAGCCGGATCACACACGCCACCGCGTCACTTGGCGGGCGGATATTAGTCTGTCCTCATCTCAGACTCTCTGCTCATCTCAATCAGTGCCTGCTTGGTCTTCCTGGTTCTGATAGCGCAGCCCCACACAGAGCCAGCCATGCAAGCCACTCGGACACCCACTATCAGTGTGTTCGCCGACTGCAGCATCCCAGCCGGGCTTCGGATAGGACCGGTCCCGGGCATCTTCAAACTCGGGAAGTATGTTTCGGACCGCAAGGAACTTGGAGTGAAAAAGAAGGTGAGTTAGTTTGATTAATTTTATTGACTAAAGTGTTAAACTTTTTAGCATTACTTTTGAAAGTTTTTTTTAATATATATATATATAAAATGTACTTTGAGAAGTTTTTTTTACATTACAAACGGATTATGCATTCGTGACATTTTAAACAAGACATCCAAAATATTGTACAGTATAGGTTAGATAATAAATTCAAATATGCCTTTACAATTTGTATTTTTTCTGCATTTTCTTCATAATCTATTGAATGACAAGTTCATACAAGTACACATAAAATTAAAACTATACAATAATAACAGTTAATAATAATAATAATAAAAATAACAATAATAATAATCTTTTTATTTTAGATCAAAGCAATGTTATAATAATAATAATAATTATTATTATTATTTTAATTATCATAAAATTGTTTATATATATATATATATATATATAAACATGCAACTAAAAAACAAAAAAAGAGTTAAGAACATCTTACTTTCCTCGATGCTGACCTGTCACTCTTCATAAAGCATCCTTGTATTAATTGGTTTGTGCTGTCAGTTTGGAAATAATTGAGTTATATTAGCAGGACAACATGTCATTCTACGCCTTTTACTTAACCGCGTTAATAGGGTGACCTGAGTTTCTCCGCGAAATTTCATGCCCTCTCCCCCTTTAAATTTCAAAGGCTTGAGGGCTGGTTTTTACCATGTACTATTTCATTTTTTATAAAAAGATAACAGTAAACTAGACAATCTATCAGTAATTAAATACTGTTTAGATTTAACTGAAAGCACTACTGCATATTACTATAAATCGTAATTCTATTAAATACAGGCTAAGTCAAATTTATTTAAAACTATTATGTTATTTAAAATTATATAAAATATTTTAATTATTTTATTCTACTGGCATATTAATATGTGTAATGTTCGTAAATCAAAGGGGCGTAAAAGGCGTCTCATATAAATGGCATTTACTTTCCTAAATAAGTTGTAAATAGGCTGGAGCTCTTTACGCTGTCTGCTTTTGTGATTGATGCGCGTAAATGCAACGCCGCGGGTTATGGGCGATCATCAGGTGCAATCTCTGTGTCAAATGTCACGCTTTAATCTTTAATTTGTTTGAACAGAATAGAAATGCTTTGACACTCTTCAAATTCGTTTCTCATATCAACTCAATTATGTGGCCTGTTCTTTGAAAATTATCGCCATTGTCTAATAGACCGAATAAAACCATATTAACGCTCTTTTGTTTGAAATACCTTGGGGTGATATAATTAACAATGTCTGAGAAAAAAAGAAAAAAAAGACAACAAAAGAAAGCGCTTCAAATATATATAAAATAGGCTACATTTAAACATTTTATATAAATATTCTAAAATAGTATTATAAAATAATTTCAACAGCTTTAAAGGAGGTAAACATCGTAACAATATTAATATTTCAATTTCACCGAGCATTTTGACTGTTTTAGCTATAAGATAAGTAAGCAATATTAAAGCACATTATTCATGTTAAAATGTGTATTTATAGATTCGTTTGGTGAGGGGAGAATTTGTGGATGAGTCTGGCAGTGCAGTTCCAGACTGGATCGGTTTAATACGCGCGGCCAGGAACAGTCAAGAACAGAACCTGGAGGCAGTCTCGGATTTACCTGGAGGACAGGTAAGTTAAATAAAAATGAATTTGACCCTATTTAAATTACAGACAATTTCTAATAATTGCAATTCTTTCAAAAGATTTTCTACCGTGTGCTGAGAGAAATACAAGCTGGAGAAGAATTGAGCGTTTGGTATTCCAACGCACTAGCGCAATGGTTTGACATCCCTACGACTGCAACTCCAACACATGACGAAAAAGGTGAGACTTTCATCATAATTTCGTTTATTTAAAAATTTACGTTTTATACACTTCAGATTTTTATTGAATACATTTCAGTTGTATGTAGTTATTTACATTATGAAATTGTTTTGAAATGAAAATGCGTATTTTTGTTTGTTTTTTTAATTTTCCAACGTAATTCAGGCAATCATCAAATAAAGCGCAGCCGTATTCCTAAATATGTTATAAATTAATAGTAAATACGAGCAACAAGCGGATTTTAAGTAACGACGCCACCAGCATAATCAAGGCAAATCCTATTCAAATCCGATTTAATAGGCTTATCTGAGAATGTTGTCAGATTATCCATGTTTAGTTAGTAAATCAAAAGGTCTGTAGTCTGGGGCAGTAACTCCTATTGATTTTTTGAGAATTATTGAGCTGAGTACACAAACTGCAGGCTACTGTATTCGCTATATTAATATGTGATTGATCATGCTCAGCACTGCGGCTGTATTATCTCGCTTAATTCGTTTTATTCACTGAAAAAGTCCTAGATGTCCTCTCCTGTGCTGATGCGCGGTGTAGTTTAGCAAGGGGAAGAGGTTAACAAATGTCACCTAGTCATTAATATTCATTTATTCAAAAGCAAATAAATTCAAAAAGGTGCTCTACGGTAAATTAGCTGGCTGCGTAAGGTATTGTTGGCTAGTGAATGCAAACTTTTATGTGGGATGTATATTGCCCTGATTTGCGACGCTGTACTGCGAGCGCTGCTCTCAGGCCAATGCGCGGTGCGCTCCTTGACATACGCTTCCTATTCTCCAGCGTCAACAGATGGGCCAGCCTCATTGTCTTATGCGACTAGCGATTTCAAGCAACAGCTGCCGTCAATTCCACGGGAAAGCACACAGAGAAAGTCGCTATTCAATGTATTGGTTTGTAAGCGCCAGATTGGGCCGGCGCTTGCTCTTTTGATGGTGACAATAAACAACGGGGTTTTGCAGATTACAAAATCATTACATCTATATCATTGACCCCAGACTGCCCAACTGGTGTCATGCCAACGTGACCAAGGCGTGGTAATAAAAAGTCAAGACCGCAGGCTTTAAATGTTATCAGATTCCGCAAAGAACAATTTCTGAGTTGCATATGTGCATTAAAACATCTTTACTAGAATTTTATTTTTGTTTAAAAAATAAAAGTAACGCCATTTAATTGCTTTTTAAATTTTGTTTCAGGCGAGGAGCGCTACATTTGCTGGTACTGCTGGAGAATATTCAAATACCCAAACACCCTGAAAGCCCACGTCCATTTCCACTGTGCGTTAAGCAACGGCAGAAGTTTGGTGAACAACGAGCAAGCTAGAGGCACAGACAACTTTAACAGATCTCCAAAATCAGGGGACATCCCAAACACGTCCTCCTCTCCACGGAACGGCCACAGCACCTTCATGTCAGACGCAGTAAAGCGGGTCGTGTCCACTTCACCGTTCGCCAATAAAGCGGGACTATCGAAAAAACCGAGCGCAGAGGAGCAGGACAGAGCCCTTGACATGAGCGTGACCTCCGCCAGAAACCCCGGACACATCCTGGGCCTAGGCGGGACATCTTCTGTACTCAACAGCATGGGTTTTCATCCAGGCGTGCGCTCTGCTTTCAAACCAATGGGACTTTCGAAGATCTCCCCGGCTGAGGTAGCGAGAGATGAGCCGAATGGAAAACCAAACAGCGTCGGTTTTAGCAAACTACTGGGGAACATCAAGTCACCTGTACCTAACGTTCATCCCTCAAAATGCGGGCACCCCATGGACAACACACCTCCCGTGATTCCCTGCGCAAACAGCATCCGTGGCTTTCCTCTGCTGCCGCATTTTGAGGAGACATCAGCTTTCAAGCACGTTGACAGCCGCATGCATCCTGCCCTGTCCCCCTCGCGCTACTCCCAGCTACCGGCCGGGTTCCACTTCGAGAGGTTCTCCTTGCCACAATTTGATGGGGGGAAATCCTACAATGGGGACTGCAATATACCCCTCATGCCATTCACGGTTTACAATGGAGAGCTGCTTTATAGTTCCCCATACTATCCTCTCAAATTTCACTTCGGCAATCTGCTCAAATATCCAGACTACTTTGGTGCACCAGCTCTGAATCCAGATCTAAACGCGATTACGAATATCGACAGGGAGATTGCGATGCACACGCAACAGCTGTCCGAAATCGCGGTAGAAAAGAACCGTTCACGGTTGGAGTCTATGCCCGCATCTAATCCAAACTCGGGCAAGCCAAAAAAGGGACATTTGTGTCTATACTGTGGCAAATTGTACTCTCGAAAATACGGGCTGAAGATTCACATGAGGACTCATACAGGCTACAAACCACTCAAATGTAAAGTGTGCTTTAGGCCCTTTGGTGATCCCAGCAATCTCAATAAACACATCCGACTGCACGCCGAGGGAAATACGCCCTACAGGTGCGAGTTCTGCGGGAAGGTGCTCGTACGCAGGCGGGATTTGGAGAGGCACGTCAAATCGAGGCATCCCGGTCAAAGTATCAAAAAATCCGACGACAAAATGGAAGAAATCTTCGAGGACGCAGAGCAAAAAAGCGACAACGACAGCGACGTCGACGTTTGCTTCACAGATGATCAGAGCGACCAGGAATCGAGTAAACACAATGATTAATGGACCAATTCCTGGACGTGTTGAAAGAGACTTTGCTCTTAAGTAGCTAAATTATGCATGTACATAAATTAGTTCTGAATTGTTTATTTTATAAAATTATTGTGAGAAGAAAACCTCGCAGAAGCAAATGTTCCCCTAGTAAATTAAATAATTTTTGTGAAGGAGGCACTCATTAAATTAATGTCATAACATGCTTATTGGTATTGAGGACATCTCGGCACCCCCAATGTGGAGCTGCACTTTATAAAGACGGGTTTATGCCATCAAACATGAGTTTGCGATATACTTTCTTTTAAAAAAGTTGTCTGACCTGTCAAATCCGCACTTTTATATTACCAAAAGCATTTAACTCATTCTGTAAAAAATTTTTTCAGAACAACGGGCACCTACCAATAAAAATAAAGTGTTTTAAAGAGATGTTGGTGTTTCCATTTAGTCGAAAAGCATTTGTAAAATGTGAATATTATGACGTCCTTTATTGTTAAGTGACAGTAGGTTGTATTGTTATTATTATTAATTTATACTGTAGCTATATGACCATATATATATTTTTTTTCAAACAAACCCAAATTCCTTTCACTGTCCGTTTTTAAATAAAAAGGAGAAAAATATTCTAAAAAAAGGGGGTTGATCATTTATATATATTTCATATATGCCTTTTTTTATTGGAAGACATCTACGGCTGACCCTTTGTCTGTGGCATTAAATAAGCTCCTGAAAATTACTTAGGGTATGGCAATTAATAATTGCTGACCTTTACGCCCTACTGTTACTTCGAAGATGTTTCATTATGGTTTAAAATTAAATATAAAACGTGAAAGGTATATTCGTAAAACGGTCAAGGTTAGACTGCTACGCATTTCTCTTAATGACCAGAAACATGACCGTCTGGCTTTAATATTTTTTTTACTAATTTAGAAGACATAAAGATACGATGTGAAAATGTAATTTGCCTGGATAATAATTATTGCTTTTCAGCAACTCAATTTCATCTCCGTTTCTTGCAGTGTAAAACTTGGTTATCTAATAACGCTCTATTTCTTCCTGATATAACTTTTAAAAATTACTTTTAATTATATTCCGTACTGTAGTCACGTTGATACAGTCATGAAAATATCTTTGGTATGAATAAACCTGTTAATTTGGATGTTATAAAGCACATTTTTAGGTTACCTTACAACTAACAGCTTCATTACTATTTAAATTACTTATCTCTATAACTACTTTCAAAGCACATTAAATATTAAAATATATACTGCTTATCAACAATTACATCTTGACTGAATAAAGCAAGATCTACCAAGTTATGAACAAATCCAAAGAGTCACACTTAAGTTATAGAAATTTACCCTAAAGGTTGGGGGATGTAGATTTGTGCACAGCTGAAAAGCAGTCAGTCTTTCTCCACACAGAATTCTTTGCTTTATTTCTTTCTCTGTCCTTCTCCACATCCGTGTGTCCTTGATATGGTGCATTCTTCTTCTCCTCTGTGGAAACGCCTTGGCATTCTTCGTACAGTGGCGGAAAACGTGTGTCTTTCTCTTTCATAGCTTCGACTGTTACCAGTCATAGCCTCTGTGTCTTTAAGGAACTGACAACACAAGAACAGCCTGTAAGTTGTGGCATCAGCACCTGACCATGATTGTTTGTGGAATAAATGAAAGAGGATAGGCTTGTGTAATTATTACTTATGGATAAATGAATATTTGTTTAACTATAGATTTATGAATTTATATAATTGTGTGTTTGGTTTTTTTCTCCCTTAGGGAGTACTTTATTTCTTCACTTGTTCACTGTTCATTCACTGCTAATATGAAAGATCTTGGATCCGGGCCAGAGATAACCCGCTCATCCCCTCCCCTGGTGCCCCCCACCCCCACCAGCGCCCAAATCAATTAGTGCCGTTGATTAGTACAGACACCAGAAAGAGGGATTGATAAAGAGTCTGTTGGCTTTTCACACAGTCTAAGAAGTCTAGAGAAGTTTGGGAACGCTTTACCACATCTATTATACACTTATTAATACATGCAGGGATAAAAAAAAAAAAAAAAAAAAATCTGCAGAGAAACGACCAGTTCTGTAGATAGAAGTCGATAACACAAATAAATATATTTATTCAATGTGTTATATGTGTATTTTGTGTTTGTGCATATCCGCAAATTAGTCAACACTGAAACACAGTAATAATACTTAAATTAGAAGGGTTATATCGACCTATTAAGATTTAGCTTACATCTATATTTTAAATATATATATATATATATATATATATATATATATACATATATTTTATTACAAGGTAAATCAACAACAATTACATTTTTAACATTATTTCAAGTGTAATTTATGACATTTGTTGTATTTTGAATCCAATTATATTTTGTAAAAGGCAAAAAGTTGATCATACTGACTGAACCAAAAAATATCATAACACCTTAGTTGATAATTTAATATACTTTTTTTTTGACAAAACATCACATTTTTTGGTACTGACATTAATGCTTTGGTAGCAACCACATTACAGAATTTCATCTTGCAAAAGAAAACACTACTAAGACATACTAAAATACAAAAAAAAAAAAAATGCGTAACTGTACTAAAATGTTGTTAATTTCTCTTTTGCCACGATCGAAACAACGATGACTGTTTCGGTTGTGGCAATTTTATGGGACAACACCCCAAAAAACAAAGATGTCACTACAGAAACTGCACCAAATGTTTCGGTAGTGACTGGCTCTGTAGTAACAATTTTATATACTTTTAAACCTACCTCAAAAATGCTAATCAGCACATGGCTAGCTAGCACAGTTCTGAACAGTGGTAAACAAATAAAAACTAAATGTTATGGAATAACTCCCAAGAAAGTGCGCTCAATTGCAGAAAAAAAGGTGCTCGGTGACGTTCTTTAAAGATGCACACAGATTTTTCAGAACTTTGAACACATTTACCTCAATAATGGGACCTATCTACTCACACCTTGTAGCTATGAGAGAGGGGGACACAGGAATATTTCCTGATCATAAATGTAGGGGTGTAGTTAAAATCAGTCTCAGCCAATGGACTAAATTTTTTAAAAATGTGTTCTTTGGTTGTGGTACAGCAGTTTGGACCAATGTAAAACGGGCCACATATATTAATAAGGTTACATTAGGTAAAAAAAGAAAAAAGTTTTTTTTTTAATATGTAAATATTAAAATATGTAGGTACGCTATCCCAGTTTTTAGTCATCATAATTCACTCAGGATGGTGACAAATTTTTGTGCAATCCAAGTGTAGGGCTGGGGAATTTTAAAAGTAATGCATTACAGTATTGCGTTACTCCCTAAAAAGTAACTAATTCTGTTACTTAGTTACTTTTATGGAAAGTAATGCATTACAACTGGCCTTACTTGTTTGAAAAAGTAGCTCCAATATTTTATTGAAAATAAAAAAGTAATACGTTACTATACTAGTTACTTGAAAAAAGTAATCTGATTACATAACTTGCATTACTTGTAATGTGTTACTCCAACGAATATCGATCTGGGCTGCGTTTCCCAAAAGCATGTTGACTTGCTGAAGAGTTACAGCTACTCATCTGCTGTGATGCGTGTTGCCTTAGCACTGTCATATCTGGCTAAAACATGTCTCACAGGCTCATTTTTTTAACATTTTGGGAAGAGTAAATTTTACATATGTGGTTTTACAAATAGATAAGAGAAGAATAACAAAGTGCAGTAAACAGTAAAATTGTTTGGACTACAAACCTTTGTGTTCATAATTAAGATAAAACATTAAAATAATGTGGCAAGACACACCAGTTTGCCAGACACACTAAATTTACAAATGGCTGCACCCAGTCTTAAGAGAAAAATAAGGTGGATAGTGTCCCTCTTCTATTGTTGTAAACAAAACGTATAATTTTTTTTGGGTGAACTAACCCTTTAAAATCACATGACAGTTTAACTGTACAAACAGTATCATTGTGAAAGTATAGCTTGTACAACAAAGTACTGGGTTCTGTTTTGAACTCTGCAATAGTAAATACACAAGACAACAAATGCATACAAATAGGAAAACAAGATGTGTTGCAGTCCTTGACAGCTGGGTCAAGGAACAGGACCACAGAATGATTCCATTTCTTTCTCTGCACCTCGCCACTCATCCACCACACACCTATTGGATTTGGAGGTGTTTGTTAAAGACTGGTTATCCATGAAACAGATAGAAGTATAGAAAATATGTTGACAGGTGAAGGGGAGAGATGCAAGCGTTAAAGCACAGAAAGCCAACGAGGCATCTCATCCTTCACCCTCTATGACCCACAATAATATTGAAACCCCTGTGCAGCGTTGCAGCACTAGACATATACAAGCGACTTCTAATCAATTAGAATCCAGTACTACCATTACTAAACAACTACAATTTTTCT